>PVIH01005179.1:0-127882 GCA_004025045.1 Sigmodon hispidus | reverse complement strand
AAAAAAAAAACAAAAAAAAAAAAAAAAAGAAATTGACCCGATCCTCTGGAAGCTGAAAATCCCCAGAGACAGGGGCTATCATGCTGGAACAGACTTCTTGCTGCATATGGTGGGATGCAGAAAGGCAGAGTCAGTAAAACAGGGTCAAACTCCCCTTCTATAAACGATTGCACTCCATCCTTGTTGAAATTAATCTCTTCCTTCTGCCTTTACGACCTAATTACCCCCCACATTCTTGCACTGGGGTTTCGGTTTCCAGAACATTCATGCTACACATTAAAACCACCAAAAATATGGGTTCTTGGAAAACTAGCTTATACAGAAAATCATTAAGAACAGTCATGTATATGCGTTGCCCTGAATGAGACAAGGAAGACCAGAATCACAGCTGTCATTCAATCATAAACTCTGAAGTGGCACAGAATTACACAATATTAATATCCACTTGTTTGCCTACTGATCTTTTTAAAATGCAGCTAGGTAGGTGATGATTTAGCAGGTACAAGGTGGGTCTGAGAATGCACAAGTGGACCATGTGCTTCTCTTTTGAACAGCAGAGAGCTAGAGAGGAGATAGGCTCAACTGGACAAC
The DNA here is from genome assembly GCA_004025045.1 of Sigmodon hispidus. Lineage (NCBI taxonomy): Eukaryota > Metazoa > Chordata > Mammalia > Rodentia > Cricetidae > Sigmodon > Sigmodon hispidus. Next base: position 127,291 of record PVIH01005179.1, on the reverse strand, counting down.
AGGACAACAGGACACTCAGCTAGCTACTAAACATCTGCAAAGTGCCAGGAAAAACTGCCTGGCGTTTACAGAGAACAGAATGCACTAACCCAAGGTGTTGACTAAGGCATTGTCTGAATGATGATTCCTCCATCGTCTTCTTTTTGTCAGGAATTTGACCCCCTATGCTGAGAAAAGCAACCAACACTACAAGTACTATAGGCAACTTGTAGAAGACCTTGTGTGACTTTTCTTATTTTTATCAACATGATACAAATTAGGATTATTAGGAAAGAGGAATTAGTTGAGAAATTGCCACTATGAGACTGGCCTGTGGGCATGTCTGTGGTGTGTTTTCTGGATCAATGGTTGGTACTGGAATGTCTAGACTACTGGGGGTATTGGCACCCCTGTGTAGGTCATCCTGCCTTGTGTTTAAAAAAAAAAAGCATCCATGAGTAACAAACTAGTAAGTAGCATTTGTTCATGCTCTGGGCTTCACTTCCTGCCTCTAGGCTCCAACTTGAGTTTCTTCAATGAGGTCTCTCAGGGAAACGCCAAATAAACCCTTTCCTTCCCCATCTTGTTTTAGCCAGTAGTCCATGACAATAACAGCAAAACACACTAGAATAGCTTGCATGACCCACAGTTCTCCTAAGTGGAGCTATGGTTAGTGCTTAGCATGCAACTCCAGAGTTTCCCTGTAACCACCTGCTGGGAAGCCTGTATGAGCTCAAGACCTCCTCCCTGCCCACACCTTTCTTGATCCAGGAGGCTGGCTTGCCCAGATAGTGTTACAAGGCCCTGTACCTTGTGACCTCTAGCATCTCCCTGACTTAGCTAATAGAAATCAGTGGCATAGAGACAAGAAGAAAGAGGCTCAAGGACAGGCTTGTCCGATTTAGTCCTATGGTTACTTCATTGGATCATGACCATGGTCTGGGTCACAGCCTCTCTTAAATGGCCCTTGTAATCATTAGCACTAATTATCAACTTGACACACCTACAGTCACATGGAAGGAGCACCCTACAGAGGGATTGACTCACATTGAGTTGGCTTTCGGGCACATCTGTAGAGGATTTTCTTAATTAAGCCAAATGATGTGAGAAGACCTAACCCAGTGTAGGTATAGCCATTGCCTATGCATAGATTCCTGAATTGTACAAGAGGAGAACTGAGCATAGGCAATTGAGCTAGCATGCGTGCGTGCATTCATTTCTGTCTGTTCCAAGCTATGGCTGTAATGAGACCATCTACTTAAGTTCCTGCTGCCTCGATGTCCCTGCAGTGACAGACTGCAATCTGGAGCTAGAAACTAAAAGAAACCTTTTTGTTTCTGAGCTTCATTTTGTCCTGGTGTCTCATCACAGCAAGAGAAAGGAAACAAAAAAAAAGCTTCTTTGGAACTTGTTCTGTCTAGGTGTTTGTTGTTGTTTGTGAGTTAGTTTTAACTATGTGTCCTCATCCCATCTCTCCAGACCAGGAGTTTCCCTAAGTACTGAGTTGTTCCTCAGCGTCCTCCCAACATGCCTACATCTTTACATGTGATCCTGTATTAGATTCTGATGACTAGTACAACTTGAGTCTGATAGAACCATAGACCCCACGATCATGCATGTGCTTTCTATTGATTTCATCTAAGCCAAATCAGATGCCAGTCTGTGGTACCAAGTAAATGTCACAATGTTCCAAAGTCCTTCACAGTAGTATGCTATATTTCATTGTTGAGAAATCTCCCTTATTTTTTTTAAAAAGTTGTGCGTGCCCCAATAACACACAACTCTCATTGCCTCCGATGACATAGATGCCATTGGCAATGGCATCAGGATATTTTGAGTGCTTATTTCCTCTTGGCTCTACTGAGAGATAGATTAAACTGTCATCTTCAATTAATAGCAAAGCCAGACACAGTGGAAGGCATGGCTTTCTCAAGGTCACTTCAAGCTAATGACCACGGTAATGCTCAAGCTCCAATTCCCTGTGCCTTCCACATATTTTTCAGCAGACTACAGAAACCATGTAACAGACCAGGGATCTGCCCACTGTAATTAGTTCATGAGATGAGCTACATGGAAGTTGAGAATAATAACTAAAATTCCATTTCCCCCTGTTCTTATTGTGGGATCGAGAAAGATTGAGGCAGCTCTTTTTCTGTGTACTGTGTGCAGATGTTGAAAATTGGTGGTCACATGGACAGTCTGCTGAGACTGTTCAGATGACTTTTCCTGCTCCCCCTACCCCATCTCTTCTCTCTTCACCATAATTTAAATTTTCCATGGTCTTAAAATAGCAGCATTGGATGCCGCGATGTACTAATTCATAAGTGCCAATTTTCTTCTTGTAAATTGCTCTAGATACTAATTGGATCCTAACTGTGCCCAAATGATTTTTGCTAAAAGCTGTTGCACCTGATTCCTTGGGATTGCTCAGGGTTCATTTACATGTTGTTCAGATGGGGGAGAGCTGAAGACATCCCAGTCTCCTCTGATCCCTACCGGAATCAACCAACATAAGATACTTTAATGGGTACGGTGGACAGATTCCCATCATTTATTGTTCAACCCTTCCTCAGGTGTACCTCTTCCCAAACTTCTTCATGTTCTGCTTGGGCTGGGGGTTGCAGAGTGAGTTGAGTCTTACTATTGAGCTTCCAGTATATATTAAGGCATTGTGACTTTCAGCTACACCAGTAGGTGACGTTTTTCTGTTGCATCATCCACACACAGGGCGAAGCTTCAACAAGAGGGATGATCATCTAGCTGCTGGCATAAACAAAACATAGCCCCACCTCTATCTTTTCTGAGTAGGCCTGATGTCTGTCTGACCTGAAGTGTGTGAAATTCATTAAAACTATTAAGCTTCATTTTTGCAGAGCAGGTCAAACCATCTAGGAAAATTGTTGCAACATTTTGTTATTGAAAAGTTTAAACCTATAACAAAGCTGAAAGTATTTAAAAATGAGTGTCTATGTCAAGGGCTGAATTATATCCCTCCTAAATTTTATGTTGAAGTCTTAATTCTCAGAACTATAGGATGTAATTATAGCCAGAGATTGGAGCCTTTAAAGGGATAATATTAAATGAAGTCACTGCTGTGTGCTCTAATCCAGTGTGACCAGTGTCCTTATAAGAAGCACCGACTAAAACAGAGGCAGACAAGACAGAGCATGAGCAGAGAAGATAGTATGCCTGCTGAAGACAAGCACCAGCATGGAGGTACTGTGCAGACTCTCAGTCTTCAGAACTGTAAGTTCCTGATGCTCATGTTGTGTTCCATGTTACTAGGCAGCCTTGTGAAGCTAGTGCAAGCCATGTGCCTATTGCTTGGATCCTGGCATCCACATGCTGCTATCCTTGATCCACTGTTTGATTCATTTGTGCACCATTCTCACATTTTGACTTATTTGTCACTATCATGTCCCCTCGAAAACATGGAGCAACACAGTGGGTCTCAGTTGGGTAGCCACCAGTCCTGTACTAGTGAGGCATATCTATATTAGTATGATCAAAGTATCCATGGGTCTTCATAGCCATATTAATGAAAACATATAACTTTATGACATTGGAAGTTGGAGGGTGTAAAAATAATTACAGCACAAACGAGACCTGAAAGCTTCTGGTTGAATCATGAGCTATGAAGATTTCCCTAAGAGGAAGAAGCAGAAGTATTTGTGCTGGACATGCACAGCTCTGGTCATGGTCAAGCAGATGGATGTGCACAGTAAAAAGTTTCTATGGTACAAGAGGAGGGAACACAGTCTAAGACCTGGCATCCTGTAGTTTAACCAGAGACTATGTCACCAAGTGAGGTAGAATCTCCTTTGAGGGAGCAAAGTGTTGCAGAGGTCTAAGTGAAATGAACCTTTACAAACAGCATGGATGGTCTTCCCCCCAAACTCTGGTCAGTACTTCTAGGTGTCATAGTTAGGGTTACCATTCCTGTGGTGAAATGCCACAGCTGAAAGCAGTTTGGGGTGGAAAATTTATTTGCCTTACACTTGGATATGGCTATTCATTAACAAAGGAAGACAGGGCAGGAATCTGGAGCCAGGAGCTGACACAGAGGACATGGAGGAGTGCTGATTAATGGCCTACTCCTCAGGGCTTGCTCAGCCTGCTTTCTTATAGAACCCAGAACCACCTGCCCAGGGATGGCACCACCCAAAATGAGCTGGGCTCTCTCTAGTCAATCGCTCATTAAGAAAATGTCCTTCAGGCTTGCTTATAGCACAATTTTATGGAGGCATGTTTTCAATTGCGGTTCCCTCTCCTCAGATGACAAGCTTGTGTCAAACTGACATAAAACTATGCAGTAACCAGGTAAATCACTGATAGTGACAGAACCTGTGGCCTCCCAGGGGAAAAATGGTGGGGGAAAGATGCCTTCCTTCTTTGCCCTTTTTTTTTCATTCATCTACACTTAACATTTAGCTTGTGTATATTACTGATGACAATGATAATCTTGTATTTTTTTGCTGCATGGTAAATGTATGCCCGAGGAAATAAATGAATATACAAATAAATTTTGCTTTCTTGAATGAGATTTTAGTAATACAGTTTAGCTTTCTCTTTGAGGACACCGGTGTTGCACATCACTGCTATTGGTCCTCATCAAGTATTTCTTGTTACTCAGTGTTTGAACCCAGTAGGACCTGCCCCTGAAACTGCTGTTGGAGATCACCAGAGATAATGAACCAAGGTATAAAGATAGACAGCAATGTATGGATAGAATCCTCCAGCACAAGCAACGATGGTAAGACTAAACAGGTGCGGCTATATAAAGCCAGAAAGTTTCTGCATAGAACTACCAGCACAGCAAAGAGACTGCCTCCACAAGAGCAATACCAGTTGGCAACTGTATATTACAGGAAGATGAATGCCTAGAAGCTATAAAGAACTCCAAAAGTTGAACACCAGAAACTCAGTTTATCCCATTAATAAATGTGCAAATGAGCTGAATAGAAAGTGAACAGAAGAAACAGTAAGATGGGCATATAATTATATGAAAAAAATGCTCAGCACCCTTAGCCATTTGGGAAAGAAAGACAAAATATTGTGTATCACATTAAGCTTTCATCTTACCCTAGTCAGATTGATTGTCATCAGGAAACCAGATAGAGGGCCTGAAGAGATGGCTCAGCAGTTAAGAGCCCTTGGTCTTACAGGAAACCCAGTTCAGGTCCCAGAACTGACTCCAGTCCCACTAAATCCAATGCCTCTTTTGGCCTTCACAGACTCCTGCACATACATACACCTAAAAGAAAATAAATATAGTAAGAAAAAAACCAGATGACAACTAATGCTAGTAGCTCTGTGTGTGTTAGTTTTTTGAACGTGTTGCGTGAATGGAATCTCAACACTGGGAGTACCACACTACAGTTTATTACAGCAGCAAGCAGAGATGGGGCAGAAGGGAGCAGAGAGAGAAGAAGAGGGGCGGCGGACTCGTGTGAGCCCTTTCTTTAAAAAAGGGTGGGTGGGCCCATGTTTGCATCGCCATACACAGGGGCATGATTGACACTGTTACATTCCAGGTAAATGCAAGCTTTGGAAATCTTTACAGTGTGGAAAGATGAACAGTTATACATTGTTGGTGTGAATGTAAACTTCTGTAGCCAGTATGGAAAAAAGCAGTGTTCTTCAAAAAACCAACCAACCAACCCACAAAATAAATAAATAGATAGATAGATAGATAGATAGATAGATAGATACCAACCAACCAAAGAAGCTAAACCATTAAAAAAAATAGAAAGAGAAAAAACATCTTAAACTACCCTATACCTAGCTATACATTTCCTAAATGTGTGTCATAAATATGTCAGAAAACCAAACAAACACTTGCAGACTCATTTTAATCACTGCTCTGCTCATAGTTACCAAGATATGAAACCATCCTAGATGTCTTTCAGAATAAGAATGGATGAGGAAAATGTAATAGATTTACACAGTAGAGCCTAGTCAGCCTTAAAGGAGGATGGTGTTTGTCATTTTAAGGGCAATAGATATAAATGGAGATGATCAGTTAAGAAAAATAATCCAGATTCAGAAAGACAAATATCCATGTTTCCTCTCATGCATCGGTGTGTGTGTGTGTGTGTGTGTGTGTGTGTGTGTGTGTGTGTGTGAGTGTAATGAAATTAAAAGGGCACTCTGTGGTTGGGATAGGGGTCTAAAGCAAGATGGAGACTAGAGAGTATAAAATGAAGAGAAGAAAGACAAAACATTGTGTATTTTCACCTGGATACAGAGTCTAAGTTTAAATATACACTCATGTACACATAGACATGTACATACACATGTGACATGAAAGCAGGAAGTGTACCATGGTGAGCAATAAGGGTGAGAGAGTAGCAGGGGAGGACAAGTATAGGCAGACACACTTATTTTAGGTATGAAAAATAAAAATAAGAAAAGAGCCACAGAGTAAACTCTGATGAGTGAGAAAAGATAGCAAGAAGTGAATGGCCTGGAAGCAGAGCCTAAATTCTTGGAACTAGCAGAGGAAGTGTATAAGGATCAGGAATGAAGAATGATGTTCAGCCATGTTTCCTAGTCAGAGATGTGACCTTGCCCATTCTTTTATTTTCAGTGCTACAGATTGAACTCGGGGTCTTGCACATGCTAGGCAAATATTTGTCACAGAACTGCATCCTCTTTAAGCCCCAGAAGACATCTCAGAGGCTTCCAGGAATAAGAGAAGCCTGGTGTCTTCCTCTTTGGAGTGGATTCCTAAAGGCACAGGTTATGGTGTAGGTAGGAATTCACAGAGGCAGCAGCCTGGGCAGAAGCCTGGGAAGACCTTTCTGCCTCTGAATAAAAAAAAAAAGGGCAGAATTTTTTTTGGAGGAGGGGACAAGTGAACTGATGAAGAAGTCATGGGATCAGTGTTGTAGGTCCTAGGGATGGGGCCACCCAACACCCCACCAAGTTTTGCCAAAAGCATAGCAGTCTTCCAAGCCCTTTATCACAATTATTTGCAAATACTCAGCAAACATGAAATACTTTCACATTAAATATCCATATAACCATTACCTAGATACTGCCATTAACATTTCATAACAGTTTTTTAAAAGTCATGTATTATTCATCAGATCTCCATCTGTTTATTAAACCACCTTAGTTTTCCAATCCATTTCAGAGTAATTTGCACACATCAGTGCACTTCCCTCTAAATTCTTTAGTACTTAAATTGAGAGGAATCAAGACCGACCTCCCCAGGACATGCCAACACGGCTGATAATTTCTCTGACAACGAGGCAATTGCAGATGCAGTAAACGATCTTTCCTCCCCAGTTTCTGCCTTTGAGCACGGTCCCCACTGTGAAGGTGTCTATGTCACCCATACGAAGGAGAGAAGAGTAGCTCTGATCACAGGTGAAGCACAGCCAGGGCTCAGTCTTACAGAGGGCTCCACACCAACCTTCGGATTGCCTTTCCCTGGACTTCTAGCACTTCCTCAAAGCTGAGCATACCTACTGACAAACCCAAACCCCCTTTCCTTTGCCAAGATGAAATATGAGCTGGAATCTGAATCTTTCTTTGAGTTCCTCTAATTTTTCATGATTCCTGCCATATAAATATTAACAAAGGTCCTATTTCATATGAAATATTAATAACAGTGATGTCCTTTTCTCCTGTTTACTTGCCTTTTGTCACTTCACTGGTTGTCAGCTACTGAATCTAAGAGGGGAGAAGAAAGGTTTTCCTCTTACAACAATATCACTACCTCATGTCATCATGACATGGACTTTCAGTGAGTGAATGTATGGTTTTTATAAAAGTATAGAACAGTGTAGCCAAACATTCATTTCTCCTAGTGTGTCGATACGACATAGATTACCCACCTGTTAAGGACTTAGTAGCTTTCTCAGGCAGCATGTCAAGTGTCATGGTATGGTAGCATTTGTGTTCAACTAATCCTTACAGCTATTCAGGAAGCTGGGGTGACATGGCAAATAGAGAGACATTGTATGCAAAAGAGAGAGAGAGAAGGAAAGAAAGAGGAAGAAGAGGGAGGAATGAAGAGGAGAGAGGGAAAGAGATAGAAATGGAGTTAGAGATATGGAGGGGGAAGGGAAGGAAAAGGAGAGGAGGAGAGAGAAGAAGAAAAAGAAAGAAGAGAGAGAAAGGAAGAGAGAAAAGAAGGGAGGGAGGGATGACAGAAGGAGAAAGAAGTGAGAGAGGGAAGGGAAGAGAGAGAGGTGTGGAGGGAAGATGTCAATTACAGTGTTTCTCCTAGTCACAGTTTTGAGTTCTACACTTTCAATTATCTGTGGTCGTCTATGGTCTGAAAATATTAAATAGAAAATCCCATAAAGAAAGAATGCATAAGCTTTGAAATCAGACAAGTTGACACATAGCTATAATCCCAGCACGAGGGGGCTGAGGCAGGAAGATCATAGGTTCAAGGCTCGAGAAACAGAGTAAGACCGTGTCAAAAACAAAACAAAACAAACAAACAAAAACCACAAAATGAGCAATAAAAATCCAAAGAGCACAAACAACAGAAAAATCAGCATGAGTTTTAAATTTCAAATGGTTGGTTCTTAGTCATATAGTGAAATCCCACACTGTCTGCCTTCAACCTTCCTAGGATATAAATCATGCCTTTGCCTAGTGTATCCACACTGTATAGATTATCAACCTGTTAAGTACCTTTGTAGCTTTCTCAAGTGCTATAGTGTTATGGAGATTGTACCCAATTGAACATTACTGAATTTAATGATTTTGGGAAGGCATTAGATTTTTTACTGTTTACCACTCTAGAGGTGGTATCCTGGAAGAGCAAAGAATGAGCTAGACTCAAGTTTCATGCAGTAGCCAACTTTATTCAGAGCATCAGACATTTTATACTCTAAGAGTTAAGAGGAGTCACATGAAGCATACAGCCACATAGATAAGCCACATGCGATGACAGCAAGCCATGGTAGACAAATTCCATGTCATCTTTCCATACAGATGTATAAACAAATACCAACAGCCAGTTGTAATGAAGAATTTCAAGTATACATACTCATATCTGCTACACCAGAGAGGAACACAAAAAGACATTGAAGAATTTTGTTACTTGAAGAAAATGAGGTCACAAGACTTTTGTTTTCTGAGTTTTTTCACAAGCCCTGAGAATTTTCCTTACAGGATTCCACTTCTGAACCATGAGACATGGGCCAAACAGTACAAAGTTAATATAAGTGTTTGATTCATTTCTTTGGGGGACAAAAGCCGCCGCGGACCAGGTTCCAAACCTCCAGGACCAAACGGGCTTGGGAAAAACATTCAACAACAACTATATTTTTTAATTCAGTAAGTTTCATGAAAACAAAAGAAGATAGCAGACTTTAAAGTATGTATTTCATAACAAGAATCAAATATTTACTAAACTTTGATACTTTACTTGAAGACAATTTTTGTTTTTAATCTTGTAAATTGGCTTCTGGGGTGTTGGTGAATCTGATCATTCCTGGAGGCCTTGTACAATGTGGTGCTAACAGCAGCATCCAGACATACACAGGAAGGAGGCTGCTTCAGTGGCGATAGAGTCAGAGATGAAGAATAGGCCCCTGCAGTTAGTCTGCTAAGGGATAGGGAATTTGCAATGAAGGAAAGTGAAGATCACCCACCTGATTCCCAGGCTGGGTTCCCAGGTAAAGAGTGCCACTAGATATTGGCCTAGATAAAGAGGGAAGGAGGCTGGCTTTTTTGAGGGTCTCCAATGGGTACTTTTGAATTTGGACTAATGATAGGGTATAAGCCCATGGTGGCCAGGGAGTGGAATATGGTGGTTTAAATAAGAATGGCCTCTATAGGCTTGTATGTTTGCATGCTTAGTCCTTCTCTATTTGATTGGAAAGGATTAAGAGATGAGACCTCCTAATGCTAGAGGAGGTATGTAATGGGGGTGGGACTTTGGAATTTCAAAGGTCTAGGCCAGGCCCAGTCTCTTCCCGCCCCCTTCCCGGTCTGCCTGGGACAGCAGATCAGTATGTAAAGCTCTCAGGTCCTGCTCCAGCGCTATACTTGCTTGCTTCTCACCATAATGAAACAGTAAGCAAGCCCTCAATTACACTTCCTTCATAAGAATTGCCTTGGTTTGTGGTGTATCTTCACAGAGATGGAACAGTGATTAAGACAGGGACCTAAGAATCCCAGGACAGAGGTATGTGGAGATGGTGGTTTGAAGAGCTGGACTACAGACAGACCAGGTTATGGTCAAACTGCGACAGGGGCAGCTGCAGGTGGAGAGCTTATCAAGTATTGTTGAAGCAGAGCAATGTCTGTGACAGAGGGAGTGAGTGAGGCCTGAGGAACAGGCAGTGCCCTTGGCTGTGAGTGGTGAGCTGTCCACTACTGAGCATCATCTTAGCCGAAAGGTGGGCCCACCCATCATCTAAGGAAGGAGCTGCTTTGGACTGGAAGTTGTTTGTTCCTATCTAAACTCAGCTTGAGCTGTGGTTGCCAAGGCAGCAAACTGAGGAAGGGGTACCTTTAACACAGAGACGCATACCTTGTCTACAAGACTGGCATAGGTTTCTTGGATTGTAATTTTTTCCCTAGAGCAGGTCATTACAGTGTGCGGCAGTTCTTTCTTTTATGCCTCTTTCCCTCATTTCTTTTTATTTTTTACAATAAGTTGCTCACCAGAAGTCACAGAGATTATGGTACCATGCTCTTGTCTTACAAAACAATGAGGTAGATAAAATTTCTCTGTCTTATAAATTACCAGTGGTAAGTATTCTGTGACAGCACCAGAACACAGACTAGGAAAAATCATTGTAGATAAAGTTAATTGCGGCGGTACTGAGTGAGACTGCAGAATTGAAATACAAAGCATAATGTAACTTTCTTCATTCAGCTCTATGGTAAATTTTAGGAGAAAAACTACCTGCTGATTTGGTCCATGTACTAAAGCCATTTGGAGTAGATGTAACAACAGAATGATAAAGGATTTCCTCTGTTCTTTATTAAACAAGTAATGCCTGAATTCCTCTCCTATGCCAAGGCTAAACATCTATTTTTATGTTATTAAACATAAAGACCTCAAAGAGGAGAACATGCAGACTAACTAGCTCAGAAGCTCACTTGGGACTCCTCAGAAGAGACTGTGCTGGCTTAGGCTAGTGGTGGAGTTCAGGATGTAACACATGCAAAGACCATATGTGATTAGCTTGAATATGGAGATGGGAAAAAAGAGAAAAGTCAAAGGGGATTTGCTCTCTCCTTGGGCAAATGGAAGAAGAGCTACTGCAGTTATTATGGTGAGGTCTGTGGGAGGTTTGGGGTGCGGGAGCCTGCAAATTTCTGTTTGAATATGTTGAATTTGGGATCTCCATTGAATTCACAAGTACTGAAGACAGCATTAGATACAAAAGTCTGAAATCTGCTTAGACAGAAAGGCTGGGCGATGGAGGGAAGAATGGAAAGGAGAAAAAGCCTGTAATTGTGTTTTGAGTAGATAAAAATCTTAAAAACCTTGTGATTTGGCTTCAAAACAAAATAATAATGCAAATAATAATAATAATAGATTTAGGTAGAACTTGAAGCTATGAGACTGGATGTTAATATATACTGCCATTCTTACAATGGAACTATTTAAAACACCTGTTAAGTAGACCCAGAGAAATATGAAAAGGACAAACTACAGAAGCTCATGACACAAGGGGTAGTAAAGGTACTGGACTCATGATGGAGGTGGACAGATTATAGAGAAGGTTGTATTTGGTTGGGACATGCCTAATGAGCTTCAAGATTATGCCTGTGGCCCAGTGTGTGCACAGGGTCTAAAACATAGCAGTTGGATTCAAGGAAAGGAAGACTGATGGGCTAGCAAATAGACAGAGCTTGGTGGAAGGTCAGCCAGGTTTCCTAGGATAGTTTAGGGATGGCCCAGGGTACCACACTTGTTGTGACTGGGTATGAAAGGGACTTCAAACATTGACCCTTTCATGCTATTTATGGCCTCTTCTTCCAATACAACTCTGACTTTCTTCTGGTGTGAAAATGAGCCCTGCATTCGAGCTTTTCTCTTACAAAAGGGATGTGAGTGAGTGCTCAAGAATCACTAAGCTGAGGTGGGGAAGGATATGTCAACCTTGGCTTGGGAGAGCCCAGCAGCACTATAATGATTTGCTGGTGCCTTCTTTTCTGCAGTGCAAAATCCTGGTAAGGAATGCTGAAGGGCTGAGGCAATCTACTGATTTGCCAGCCCCACGGGTCTTCTAGGGAGTAAACTGAAACAGCATTCCTATTAACTTAAGGATTGGGATAATGTGAATGGCTTCTCCAGGATATCTTGTCTCTTCATTTGGTTAATTACTAAGGCAAACCTTATTTTCTCTTTACTTCAAGCCCCAAGATGCCTTGCATGCAGCTAGGTTGCTAATGAAGTATTGGTTTTTTTATGTGAAGGAATTAAGAATCTTTCTGAAACAACAAGACCAAGTGCTCACTTTGTCAGTTGCTGTTGTTCTGCTACCTGTCTTGGAGAGGAGGCCACTGCCAGCCACTCTCAGAGGGCAAAGTAACACTGCAAGTCAAAAGTCATTTCTCTATATAAAGTCCATATATATATATATATATATATATATATTCTGTATATACTGTAAACCCTACACTAACTAAAACAAAATAGGAACTAGGAACAACTATAAGGAGTTTGAAGTCAGCTGGAAGAACATAGGATCCTTTGGGGGAAAAATAAAGGTGGTTCAATGGTCTTAGTTAGAAAACACTTATAATTGCAAACAAGACCTCAGCAATTTTTTCCTATTGCTTTCAGTTGTAAAATCTCTTATAGGTCTATATATAAAGTCATTGCTCATCTGAAAGGAAAGCTTGTCTTTGTAATTATCTATGACCAAGTCATAGTGACTACTGACACACAGCAGAACCACCAAAGCAGTGCTGTTCTGTATTGGAGACTAAGGCGCTTCAGCTTTTTCTACACAAAGGTTTTGAGATTCTCACTTAAGACCCTCTTGCAATTTAATAGATTCCCAAAAGCACGCAGTGTGTTCCGTGTTGTGTTGGGCATTGAACATACAAAGTTCGGAAATGCACACAGCAATAAAATCCTCAGAACTAGGGCCTGTTAAGATCATTTGCAGATAAGGTTCCACAAAAGTAGGGAGATAACTGAGCTCATCTTTTGAAAACATAGCCAGGGAGAGAAATATTGTCCTAGTCTCCTCAGCCTGCTAATAAAAAAAAATGGCATTAATCCATTAGCTTACAAACATTAGACATTCATGTCCTGAACTTCTGGGGACTGGGAAACCAAGGATCAGAGACTGGTGATTCAGTGTCTGGTTAGAGTAGCTTAAATATAAAACATTCTCAAAGGTTCATGTGTGGTGTTTTTGAGATGTGAATGGATCATAAAGGCAGCAATGTCATCAATGCCCAAGGTGACAAAGATATTAGAAGTAGAGCCTAGGAGTAAATAGGTCATCAGTATGTGTTTTGGTTTCATTTTTCTTGTTGTTACTATGATAAAATACCCTGTCCAAAAGCCACACAGTGGGGGTTGGGGGGGAGTAAAGGTTTATTTGCCATTCCAGGTTATAACCCATCATTGTAGCAAAGATACAGAGGCAAGTATAGCTAGGGATATCACATCCACAGTCAAAAGCATACAGAAGCAAATGCACAATGCTGCCTGCTTCTGACTAGTTTATTTGCTCCTACCCATACAATTCAGGACTTCAAGCCTAGGGAATAGTGCCACATACTCTCATGACTATGATGCCTCAATATAGGCCTAAAAACAGTAGAGCTCATTGGCCAGGAGCTGAGATCTCTGAAATCCATGGCTAAAATAATCCTTGGTCCTTTTCAGTTGTGTCCCAGGTATTACCCAACGACAGAGCTAACACATTGGTGCACATCCATTTCCTCATTCATAGGCAGCACCTTTACATTGTGCTCTCAGATGATGGAAGCAAGGCATTGTCTTTCTTGATTCTCTTTCATAAGTTGTCTCTTTTGTGTCAATTTCCACTCATGAGGTCTGTTCCCTCATGGAATAATTACTCCCAAGGTCCTTCCTCTTAGTATAGTCACAGGAAAGATTAGAATGACAATTTATGCATTTTGGGAATGACAAAACATTCAGATCCCAGCAGGCATTTAATATATGTCTTTATAGGAGTTGAATGTTAATTTTCCTAGGACAAAGATCTTTTCAAATGTGATTTTAAAATACGTAGAAAGAAAATTAATACCTACTATTGAATTAAACCAGGGAGATTCTTTTCTTATATGTGCATGTGTTAGTATTATAATCAATATAGGCATTCGTATCAGTTCCTTGGGAAACCCTGTATGGTATTTTTTCATTACTATCACATTACCACTGAAAGATTAAAACGACTTAGAACTTAATGCTTTGCCTAAATTCATGGAGACAGTTACCTAGAGGTTATGACTCCACTTGAGGCAGCAGAACACAAGGGGTTATTAGTGAAGCGTGGGAGTGGGCACTGAAAATGTTGCTGTAATTGGTTACCTATTTAGGGCATGAGGAAAACAGATGAGGACACTATATCATTTAGTATAATCTTAGTTGCTTTCTATTGCTGTGATAAAATATTATATTCAAAAGCAGCTGGGGAAGGTATGAGTTTATTTGGCTTATATTTCCACGTCACAGTCCATCATTGTGGTAAGTCTCAGCAGGAACTCATGGCAGGAACCTGGAGGTAAGAACTGAAGCAGAGACCATGGAGGAGTGCTGCTTCCTGGTTTGTGTATCATGGCTTATTTAGTTTGATAGTTATGTCATCAAAAACCATCTGCCTAAGAGTGGTGCCCACAGTGGTCTGAGTCCTCCCACATCAATCAGCAGCCAAGGAAATGGCCCACAGATTTACTTGCTGGTCTCTTCATTGAGGTTTCTTCTTTCCTGATGATCTGAGCTGTGTCAGCTTGACAAGCATCAACCCTCAAATACAAAATGCCTTAATAGAAGCTTCATTTTCTCTCTTTCTCATGGTATAATTCTTAGAAGTTCAGTCATAAGGGAGAGGATCTTGGCTTTATATAACCATTCATGGACCCCAGTAGACTAAGGCCCTGCCATCTTCAATTTAGAGTTCCTTTGATCATCCTGATACAGACAGAGAAGAATGGACCCAGAACATCACACAAGAGAACTAGATATGATCCACCCCAGAAGTCAGTGCCCATCATTACTGTTCACATCCCCTGGCTCCTTCTAATTTTAAAGACAGCCAGGTAACATTATTAGCTATGCAGAAGGCAATGAAGAACAGGAAGTTTCTTGTTGAAGCTTGAAGTCTCTGTGCTGGTTAATACTTCTTCTCCCTACATACTGATTGATTTCCTTATTCTACATAGAGCATACTGACTTGGTCCATGTGGCAGCAGTTTAAAAAGTATCCAACTTCTGGATCTGGCTTGAAGCCATGTTCTCCAAGTAATGTGTATCTTCTTAATGGGATGTGAGTGATGTTCTCTCACATCACTTGACAGCTTTAGGAACATTTGTACTTATTTCTCCCTTGCCATCATGACCCAGCAATGAAACATCACACACACACACACACACACACACACACACACACACACACACACACACACAAGGTGGTGGTGGGATATCTCTTTAAATGCCTATGGCAATGATGGAATAATTTCAGGCAAGCAATAAATTATAGTTAGACTTTCCCTTGTGGGACCACCATCCAGTGAAAAACAACACAGAGACTTATTATTAATTATGAAAGCTTGGCCTTTAGCTTAGGCTTGTTTCCAGCTGACTCTGATAACTCAAATTAATGTATTTCTCTTAATTAACATTGTCACATGACTTTTATTGCTCTACCATTCTGTACATCTGATGTGTTCTGCATCTCACTGGCATCTCTTACAAAACTAAAATTTATTTCCAGTCTCTCTCTCTCCATAGAAGTTCCACGTATTCTTTCCTGCCTTGCTATTGGCCATTCAGCTTTTTATTAAACCAATCAGAAAGTGATTTTGTAAAGACATATCTTCACAGTGTACAAAAAAAAATGTCTCACAACAGTAGATGCCTCTAGCATACAAGAGCACTTCTTGATGTAACTCTGCTTTGTGTGTGAAAGATAATGATAGCAAGATAAAATTCTTCCTGACCCAGACAGCACTGGATCTTGTAAGTAAAAATGGAAAGGTCCTAACAAATTAATATAAGTATTTCCTCAAGGATTTTTGAAAAGCCTAGCAAAAATTTTCTTTTACTTTTCATATACTTTACAATGTGCACACATCACAAACGCACATAGACCTGTGGAACACAGTTTTATGTTCATTAATACTGCAATAATTCCAACAGCATGCTTGACACAAAGACTGTTGCCCAGCAACCTCGTTTCTACCACTCTGGGCCACTGAAGCACATCTCCAAATTGCCTATGTAAATTTTGTCTTTGGTCCCCCAAATCTCTCTCTTCTTGAATGTAAAATTACTTTTCTTCACTTTTTTGGAAGGGTGAAGGTAAATAGGATCTCACACATATTAGGCAAGCACTCTACCAATGAATCACATCTCTAACCTTTTGTTACTTTTATATTTGAGATAGAGTCTTCCTAAATTGACTAAGCTAGCCTTGAATTTACTCTGCAGTAAAGGCTACTGAGAAATTATTCTTATGGTGCTTATTGCATAAGGCTTAGACAATTTGCCAAAACATGCATTTGAGTTAGGTATTTCTTCTAGATTATAATATTAGATGATGGAAGGACTGTAAATCTTTCACACTAGAATGCAACACATCTTTTCTTCATGTTCTTTGCCTCATCTAATATCTTACAGGAGCCCCCAAGTGTACAATCTGCCATGATTCAGTAGTAAAACATTCATTTTGTTCAATTAAATGCTTATCAAGAATGATAGAGGCACTAATGGGATGTGCACATGGGATCAAGCCTTGACATTTTGATTTATCTTTGATAGCTTGGGGAAGCGATAAGGAGCAGGGAAAGAATTAAAGTAGTAAGCATCTGCTACAGTGTCAGCAGAAGCAAAACTACCAGCAGTCCCCAGAACACCCAAAGACCACAGGAACCCAAATGCCAGGTTTGGGGTTTCTTTCCCTAGGGAGAAAATGTTAGTAGAGTCCTCCAAGCTTGCCTATTGATAGACTTATAACAATACGTAGCTCCTGAAGGTATGTGAGAGTCCTTGGATGGAGTTAAACTCCTCTTCTCTATCTTTACTCTACATACATACAAAATAAGACAAACAAATCCCTGAATCTCTAACAACACTAAAACCCTGCCCTTAACTGAGGGTATGAGAACAAGCATTTATTTCCTGATTGAAGTACTTCCTGTTAAATGTTTTCTAAAATCTAAAATATTCTTTGTTAGGAATGACTTTATTCCAAAACTGAAACAAATGGTTTGTGAGGCATTACATCCTATGGAGAAGTTATAATAGTGCCTCTGTTGTTTTGATAAAAAACACTGGGGAAAAAAAAACAACTTAAGAAAGAATGGCTTTATTTTGGGCTCACAGCTAGATGTGCAGTCCCTCATATCAGAGACAACAAGGAAATGAGTGTCCTCCAGACACACATATGGACTCACAGTGACTGTGTAGGACGCAGAAGGGCTGTACAAGCTCAAACCAGACCATACCTTGATGTATTAGTCAGGGTTCACTAGGGTAACAGAACTTATAAAGTTAATCTTTCTCTATATAGAAAGAGGACATATTAGAATGACGTACAGGCTGTGGTCCAGCTAATCCAATGATAGTTGTCTATGTGCGGAATATCAAAAAATCCACTAATTGTGTAGTTCATGAGGTGTATGTCTCAGCTTCTCTTCAGTATACACAGGAATCCTGAAGAGGTAGTCTCTAATGCCAGTGAAGAAATGATTTTGATAGCAAGGGAGAGAAGCAGACAAAGAGAGAGTGCTTTCTTCTATATTTTTTAACTAGGCTTCTAGCATAGCATGTGGCCCAAATTAGAAGTGGATCATACCATCTCAACACCCAGATGAGAGGTGGATCTTTCCACTTCAAATAATTTAATTAAGCAAAAATAAATAAATAAATAAATAAATAAATAAACAAATAAATAAATCCTCAAAGGTATACCTAGTATTTTGGAGTTTTAGATAGTTCCAAATGTAATCAAACTAAGAATAGCTATCACACCCAGTATAGAAAAGTGATGTAAATTTGAGATTCCATCTTTAGCAGGGAGTTATTGACAACTGATGATTTCTGGGGAGAGGGAGATTTCATTTTCCTGAAGACTATTGCTCCCTAGGAGTCGACCATGCCCCATTGGTAGGCCACACATCTGAGAGAATATATGTAGCACAAAACAGACATAATGGGTGAAATTAAAAACGTAGGTGGGTAGAAAAGGTGGAACTGAAAGGAATTGGTGGCGTGAGATAAATAAGGTAAAGACATATTGTACAATAATTTCAAAGACCTAATAAAATTAGAGAGCCCACTTCCACTATGACCTGAGTTTGTATCAAGTTGGCAAAACAATCACCAGCATATAAAACCAACCTCACTGAGACCAGGTATCCCACAGAATATGAACCAGCAGAAAGTGTCCTCCAAAGAACTAAGAACAGCTCCTCAATAACATTAAACATTTTTAAAATAATTCTTTCTCCAAATAAATATGTCTTTAATCTCCAAAGAAAAATTTTGGAAAATGCATATCTTGAAAATATATACATCATTAGTGTTCAATTGGCATGACTGAGTAACCTGACCAACTTAACACAAGATAGAGTCATTTGGAAGAAGAAAAAAAAAACCCAGTTAATAAAATTCTCTTATAGGATTGGTTTGTGGACAAACCTGTGGTGCATTTTCTTGATTGATGATTGATACAGGAATGCCCAACTCACTGTGGGAAATGCTATTTCTGGGCTGGTGGTCTTGGGTACTATATGAAAGCAAGCTGGGCAAGCCATGAAGTACAAGACAGTAAGCATTACTCTGCCACAGCTCTACGTTAGTTCCTACCTTCAGATTCCTGCTTTGACTTCCTGCCCTGACTTACTTCATGATGGATTGTAATGTGAACCTGTAATGTAAAACAAACTCTTTCCTCCTCAGGTTCCCTTCGGCTATGGTGTTTTATCACAGCCATAGAAAAGAGGCTCCAAGACAACACTCAAGATCAGAGAGGCAGAAAGAGCAAGGCAGAAAATTTCTAGTGGCTAATGGAAAATTACTGCGATCATGTGTACTACCTATGGGCAAAATTATTACATTTATGAGCACAGAATATACCCATTGCTCATAACTGGCTTATTGTAGTGATAGAGTGTATTCCAATACAAAAGAACTTTGTGGATATAGTCTTCATTACGTGCCCTTCACAAAGAGTGACCACATTAGAAGTTGGCTTGGTTTGGAATGGTATCCCAGGGAATAGAACTTTCTAAAATTTTATAAATGAAGGCACTGGCAGGAACATGATTTATTCCTATTTGCAATTTCAGTGACTTTATTCTACTATAACTCAAAAATAATAAAAGAAAATTAGCAGAAATAAATAATTCACAACTTTAACTTGCATGCCACTTTTAGTAGCGTGATGACAAACCCCTCTTGTACTGCTGCTGCTCTATCTCCTTCAGCATACTCACACTGTATGTGTGGCCTGACCATTAGTCCATTAGTATCTATGTTTGTTATCAGATTAATTTTGTGGTATGGGGCCACTGCACCCATGTTCAGGTAGCCATTGGCAAGTCATTTATATCAAGGAGAAAGGATAAGATGTTTCTTACAAGTGGATAAACTACAGAAAGGAAAAAGATGAAATGCTGAGGTTGCTGAGATCTGCAATAAGGATAAATTTACTGTTTGTAAAACTGTGTAGGAAAATAAGTTGATAGTATTTTCACTGCTGTGAAAAAGCTGAAGTCATGGTACATGCCTAGTGATCAGTGGAGATGGACAAGTGGTCAATGTGGTGTGTGTGTGTGTGTGTGTGTGTGTGTGTGTGTGTGTGTATAGGAAGAAATAGTACATAGACAACTCGAAAATTTCTGTGGTAGTAGGCATTCATTGTGGTATACTAAAGCATATTTCCATAGGGAGGAACAGCTGTACCAGAGGCAGAGATGCAAAGCTCTCAAAGGGAGAGTTCAGCAAAAGCATATCATCTCTCATCTTCTTCATGCCCACCTGGGGTCCAACAGTCTATGGTGAAGGATGAGGTGAAGATGTTGCCATGCACTGTATTGGGCTTGTTGATGAGCAGCCAGCTATGTTTTGCTGGGGATGACCATCAAAATTCCATTATGATCACTATGCTCACAGACCTACTGGGTAGGCAAGCTTTTAGGAAGGTAGGGGAGGAAATGCCTATGCTATGTTGCCACTTCAGAAACCTCTAGTTACCAGGTGAAGTAAAACGCCCCCAGAAACCAATGCTCCCTTCCTTGTGGCTTCAGAAAGGTCCACTCATGGCTCCATTCCCACAGCCACTTTTGCTGCTGGCATCTTGCAGCTGTAGTGAATCATCTTGGGAAGCCTTCCCTCACCTCCTCCCCAGAGACTGCTCATCTTTTGGGCTGTAAAGATATCATCGATGTCACTTTCAAATACAACTGTATGTATGTGAAAACAAGGCCCATGATATTTTTTAAAACCTCATCGTCACTGGTCCTTAAGGATCCCACTTAGGTTGTGTGTTTAAAGATACACACTAGGCGAGAGAAAGAGGCACAACACACTGAAGTTGAAATACTTACTTAGTCATAAACCCTGTATTCTTAAGTCTTGCAGGAGCCTACTTTTACCACGTGACAGTTCAACTTGATGATGGGCAGTGGTTTTTCATACTCAACCTTGTAGCTAAGTGACTTAAAGAATATGTGATTTCCTAATGCACATTTGAGATCATGTAGGAACTACCAGAAGCTTTTGTTTCCTACAGAAAGAGAGGATGAATTTGCTCCAAAACCTACATGTGACCTTATATCAGGAAGTACTACAGACCACATGGGACATGCTGGAAGACATGGTTCCTATGAAGAGCATCTTGTCCAGTAGGATGGACTCTCTAACTATGGGCTCAAACAAGTCTGGAAGGCTGACATGTAGCTATAAGTACAGGTTAGAACAGTATGGTCAAATGTGTTGCCTCCAGAATCTATTTCCTTGTATGTTATTATTCTCAATTCATATTGGTTAAATTTTGCTTTTTGGGGTATGTATAGGGCCTCCTTTGAAATTATATTTTATGCTATGATCCTGTGTGCCACAGTAGACCCATACCTGTTACTGGACTCTAATCATAGACATAGGAAGAAAAGAAACTTGCTTGCCTGGTTTGATACAAAACATCCCTCCAAGGTGCCCATATAGGTGAGGCTATCATATGGTCTTGAAGGAAGAGTAGATTCATCCTCCCAGCCTGAGGGAGGTATTTAGAATGAGAGAGGATTACCAGGGTATGCAACTCACATTACTCAGTACCATATCTTTTCTAACTAGCCCATTCTAAGTTCAGTGAATATTTATTTTTATACCAACCCCCTCATGCTATCTAAGAGACCTGGCAAAGTTGTGAGTCCATCTGTGTTATAATTCAGACACTTTCCAAATTCCACTTTGGGTTAGTTTTTTTTTTAAATCTTCACTGTTTGGCTCTGGACAATGAAGAGTGTCTTCAAGGCAGCTCTTGCAGATTCCTATTTCCTGTACACACAGTAGGAGTAGAGGTGAAATTAACAATATGCCCCCTCCCCAGTTCTGCAGCAGTAATATCAGCCATTAAACTTCATACTCTTCATTCCACTGGAGCCTTCTGTGGAGCACCCAATTATCCTAAACCTGGCCTTCCATACCATGTAGGTTTAAACAATTGCAGTTAAGAAGGTACAGCTTTGTACAGCATTCCATGGATGGTTAACATCTCATTTTCCCTTCAAATCTGGCTATGTCTGAGGGAAAATGTTACGTTACCCAAATTGTATCCATCAGCATTCAGATGCAAAATAGCTACCCCACAAGCTTGAGTGTAAGGAACATTGACTTTCACAGACTGCCAGGAGAAATGGCAAGTGAAGGCTGGGCATGCTGATCCCAGTGGCCCCAGGCTGGCACAGATTCACAAGCACACTCCTATAGCCATGAGCTTCTTGGGGTGTCTGACATCATTCCATCAGCTCTCTCTGCTGAAGCAATGGAGCAGGTGGACCTTGGAGGCTTGCTGGGAAGCTGCTTGGAATCACACATATGATCTGAGCTCCACCCATCTTCCTCCAAGCCACCTTTAGGAAACCATGCTGTTTATGTGAGGATCCTTGGGAAATGAGACACAAGGCTTTACCTCTGTGGTGTAAAGAACCAAGGAGGAGGTTCTTTTTCTATTGCTAATGACAGTAAGCTGTCAGATAGCACAAAGCTTTTCTTGGGGCACTGAACTATTGTTTGGATTTCCTTTCCAAAACCCATGCAGCAGTTTAACTGACAGGAAGTCTTCCAGAGGTGACTAGGTAATGCATGCACACTCCACCCTCTCATTCCATCATATTTTTGTGAGACCAATCTTCCTGTGTTGGTTTATAGAAGTGGGTTCTCTTAGACATTACTCCTCTGTGCACTGCTTACTCACTTTGTGTATTATTCTTCCATGTTATGAACCATTAGAAAGCCCTGTCAAATCTTAGCATGCTGAGTTTAGGCTTCTCAGCCTCCACAACTACAGAAATACTTTTCTTCCTTTCTTTCTTTCTTTCTTTCTTTCTTTCTTTCTTTCTTTCTCTCTTTCCTTCTTTCATGTTTTAATAAGCTATCTGATTTGTAACACTATATCAATAAATAGCAAGAAATTATAGCAGCAGAAAGTAGTAATAGTTTTCTGTTAAGAAATTTTTTAGGGAAAATACAATAGTTTGGATATGGATGCAGGCTTGTAGCAGGATAAGAGAGCGCCAAGAACCAACTGTCCACTTGCCACATTTCTCATCTATTCTGGGTGCATGTCCTTTGTCAAGTGTCACATTATGGAATAATGAGTACACTTATTCTTCTTCCTCACTTTGAACATATAATATGTGTGTGAGCTCTGGAGCCCAGCCTGAGTCTGCTCAAACTTCTGTCTAGACATCACTTAAGAAGAAACTGCTGTCCTCACAGAAGCCCAGACAGACCTACAGAGGAGTGAGAGCAGGTAGCACTTCCTGCCAGAGGTGTAAATGAGACCAGCTTACACTGAGAGCCACCAGTTAGATGCTCAAGAGAAACAAATAGGTAGATTTCCCAAACAAATCTATGTGAGAAAGAGCCCTGTTTACACCCATGACAGTTTGCTTTGAAGCAATAAACAGTATCCCATGGAGTGGGGAAACACAAATAGAGTGAAAACCAAATGGTCACACCACTTATTTTTGGTTATATTTTCCCTGGAGTGTTTGTACAGATTTTGACAAGAGTCACTGAGATATTCTTAACTCCTTCCTTGGGAGCAGTCAGTCATAGACCTCTTGGAAATAGCTGTAGAAATGTAAAGGGGGTGGGGAGGAAATGTTGGGCACATACTGACCTGTAGGTATTTTTTTTTAATGGACAATGATTCCCCATGCTTGTTTAGGGACTCTGAGAAACAAGTTGCATTAAAACATTAAGGAGATGAATGGTTCTGAAGACCTGGCCATCTAGTGTCTATTAGAGTTCCTTTCTATTAATTAATTAGATATATTAGACTGAAGAGATTAAAATATAATAGTGACAAGATCACTGACAATTTATTTTCATCAGGTACTACACAATTATTCATCTGCACTGTCTAAATACATAATCATAATAATATAATTGGTGGGAGCTGTAATTATCTTTGTGTTACCCATGAGAAAATGAACCTTAAGACATGATGATACACAAATCCATGTAGTAGTTTGGGAGGTGGGGACTGGACTCTGGCTTTCTCTCCAACAGTGTGATTCCAGTGATGATTTGGACACTGGTACAGTAATGATGCTAGGCACAGAGCTTCTGACAGCATGGGTTGCTGTGGACATATGGGGTTTTGATACAACCAGCTTTATCACAAAATGAGCTAAAAACAATCAACAAACAAAAGCATGATAAATATTTTCTCTTCTGACAAAGCACCATTGTGCTCCATCATAGGACATAAATCTTCCAAAAATATTTTTAAAATTTGCTTTCTGTGGTCATATGTATTTGTCTTTTAGAGATGTGTGACATAAACAGTGACCACTCTGACAGTTGTTTTGTTCTTTAAAAGACTTAAAAGTCCTACAGACATGAATGATTCAATAGGTACATTCAGTTAACCATCAGAGTGATGAAAGATGGGGTCCAGGGCCCCTGAGGTCAGAATTGTATGACGTTCAAGTCTTTTCTAAGATAACATAGTATTTGCATGTAGCCTACACAGTCCTCCCATGTGCTTTAACTTGTGTCTGAAATTACATACACGATGCTAAGTAAATAGTTTTCATACTGTATTATTTAGGAAATAATAAAAAGTTGGCAGATTTTTCAGTATAAACACAATTTCTAAAGACACCATTGATCTGTGACTGACTCATAACACAATAAACCCATAAACATGGTAAACTAAATGTTCATGTTTTTAAATAATGTATAGGTGTGTGTGTATGTGAGAAAAAAGTAGACTAAGTCACTGTTTCCTATCTTGGTGTTCCTTAGCCTTACTACACACTGTCATCCTATGTGTTTGCAAACATGCCTTTCATAGCTGCAAGAGATTCCATTAATGCTTTGTTCTATGAACTCAAATGTTTCACCATTTGTGCTCTGTGTTTAGAGCACAGAGAAATTGTGACCACAAAGAAACTTCCTTGGAAATTCCATCAATTCACTGTGGATGCTTTTGACATAGGCAAGTCCCAGGGCTTACACTTGTCTTTAGTTTTTTTCATTAGGCAGAAAATAGGACAACAAACAGCTAAAACCAAAACCAAACCAAAAATAACAAAACCACTATATGCTTTGAGTGTTAAGACTTGGGCTCAAATTCTATCTCATTGTGTTGTACCTGTGTTGAGGGACCCCCAAAGACCACTAGAGAGCTGGATTCCATTGTAAACACAGAAGGGCCAGTTTATTCTTTTGGACAGGTTCAAAGGAACCCGAGCAAAATCTTTCGTTCCTATGCAGCAGTGAAGGCTTTCAGCCACAAGCCCAGAGGTTAGGAGGTTTTAAAGAATGTAAGTGGAATGTTACACATTTTGTCGTTTCAGGACTGGGTAAAGGGTTATCCAGTACAGTAATACAGGCTATATTTTCAAAGCAAACACGAGCCCTGAATCTACTGGCTGAACTTTCAGAGTGAAACTAAGTTTGGAATCTATTGGCTGTCAGGCACACTTTTGAGATTCTGCCCAGATTCTTAGACCTCGGCCCTGCCCTCGGACATTAAATGGTTTTTTTCTGAAATAAAGTTTTATAATGATAAATCCATGCCTTCACAACTGCAATGATTTTGGTCAAATATAAGAGCTCCTTACAGTCTTGATTTCTTCTCATAGGAAATGCATGGTGATTTCTAGAACCAAGGATATATGCAAATGGCCTTATGATGGACATCCTGACTTCACAGAGCTATGTTCATTCCTTTCAGGATTATTTATTCATTTATTTATTCACTTATTTATTTATTTTGGAAGAAAGGAGAGAGAAGTTATGTGTGTGTATTAATATGTGTGCAGGTATATAAGCATGTATGCATGTGAGTATTCTTCCATATTGCTCTCTATCTTATTTTTTGAGACATGATTTCTCACTGAACCTTATGCTTACTCATTGATTTGGCAAGACTTGCTGGCTAGCATATCCCAGAGATCCTGCTTTTTCTGTTTCCCCAGTGCTGGGGTTACAGGCACAGATCCCAGGCCTGGTTTTTACATGGGGAGCTTGGGATCCATACCCAGATCTTCATGCTGTGTGACAAGCATTAACAGACTATACCATTTCCCCAGCTTAGCTAGTTTTTAAATTCTGATTTTCTTGAGCTCATAATATCATTAAAGACTGTTATATAGTATGTCTGGTGGATAGATAATATAACTTAGTAAGCTCCTTTAACAGTCATAACATTTTAGAAACACAAGAAAGAGGCTAAGGGCTGTGAATCCAGCTGTTAAGCTTGGTTTAGTGATCTGACACTTATTTGCTGTCAGATCACCAACTTGAACTAATCAGTTATTTTTGTCTCTATTTTCTCATATGCCAAATGCAAAACCCAGAGTGTATTGTATGATATTTTGTTTGTGTTATGACAAATAGAGCTTGCTTGGACTCAGAGAAGCAAGGGAGCATCAACCAGTGACTTCCTACCTTTTCTGTTCCTCTATCCAAAAAAGGGACAAGATCCTATCTCTGCCCCACTTTTCTACTTCCTGTCTTCTCTCTGTACAGACCTCCAGACCGCTATGATTAACTAGTGACTAGCTCTGCCCTCTGACTCCAAGCAAGCTTTATTTGTCAGAATAAAACCAAAATATCACACAACAGCGTATCCTCTTGATTACCACATTAACACTGGTAATGTGCTGTGGTAGGACACTGACCAGCAGAGGGCTTCATATATACTGCCTCTGTGATAAAACACCATTTTTAGCACCAGGCATGTAGTAGATTTCAGGCTGGTAGTGTGGCAGCAGTTATGCACCCTATCTCCAGGCCTGGACCCTGAACTACCTTTTCAGGTTCTACAATAGTGTCTCTTCATGTTCTGGAATAGGCAGAAGGTGATGTGGAAGGCTCTGAAACCCTCAGCAGAGGCACCTGTACCTTTACCAGGTGGGAGGAGAAAGTCATGTCAGCCAAACACTCCTAGACTCTCATGCAGGCAAACCTTAAATCTGGCATGTGGGTGTTGTTACAACAGCACACTGCTCTTCAATATTTCAGTCACCAATTTTTAATGCAAGAGGGAAGGAAATGCTGTAATTGACAGTTCCTTTGATGAAAGAAGTGCTATTCAGACTTTTTTCCCCCTTCATCTTTGGCTCTTTGGTTCTTTGTCAGCTAATGATACCAGCTAATGAAAAATCAAATAACCAGGTCATAAATAAAGAGAAATTGTAAAACTGGGGTATAAATGGTCATTCTTGCTTCTGCAATTTTCTCTGTTGGTCTTTAGGAATGCCCATGGTTATTTGATATTGGGCATGTTTAAATGTTGCTTGTTGTGAATGAGACTTCTTTGGACATCTTCATTCTTCCAAATTCTGTGTCTGAAGTGTATGATGTTATCAGGATAAGTCTCTTGCTTCAAGTTAGAATAGGAAACTAAGGGCAATAGCAATCACCTATGTTGAGTATCTTTTAGATTCCCCTGCCCAACTTCTTGAAGGGACTTTCTCATGCCTGTCACTAGGGATTTTGTTAGTCTATGGCTCTTGGGGTAAGCATTATCATCTCAAGTAATGCAATTTTACCTAAACTATAAATACACATACACGTGCATGCACTTCAAATAATATTTCCTTATGGAGTTTTCAAACATCCTTAGTGTTATTATCTGACCTTATTTCTCCCTCTGTATTTCCACCCCTCCCTATCCACAGTTAAAGTACACATACAGGGATACACACACACTTTCCATTTTCCCCTTCATACAACCTTGTGTCTGACTATATTCCATCTCTAGACTTTCCCAACTTATTTTTCCTTGACTTTCCTGGTTTCTATGGTTACTCCAGGCTGTATACTTACCTCTATAGATTTGAAGATATTACCCACAAATAAGAAACAATGCATAGTCTTTGACCTTTATGGCTTACGTTACTTCACTTAGTATATTATTTTCTAGTTCCCTTCATTTACCTACATATTTTATGATTTCATTTTTCTTTACAGCTGAATATGTAGCACATCTTTATTATCTATTCATTGGTTGAAGGACATTTAGATTGTTTCCGGTTCCTAGCTGTTGAGAATAGTGCATCAATTGAACATGGCTGAGCAAGCATCTGTGGAGTAGGATTTTAAATCCTTTGGAAATATACCAAGGAGTGCTATAGCATGGCTGTATGATAGATCTACCTTTAACTTTTTTGAGAACTTCCCACACTAATTTCTACAGTGACTGCACCAATTTCCAGTCCCACCAACGGTAAATGAGAATTCTCCTTTCTCTTTACCATCCTTTCTTGACCATTGTTTACTTGATCTTAGCCATTTTGAGTGGAGGGAAGTGAAACTACAATATAGTTTTCCATTTCTCTAATTGCTAAGGGTATAGGACATTTTTAAGGACATTTTGTGAGGCATTTTTACTCCATCTTTTGAAAATTCTCTGCTCAGATCAAAAGCCCCATTTTGTTTTTATTGACTTGTTTCCTTGATTGTTTTTATCTTTTTGCATATTTTATGTATTAATACTTTCATTTTTTATATTAATTCTCTTCTAGGTAGATAACTGGCAAAGATTCCCACTCTGCGGGGTTCCTCTTCAGTTGCTTGTTTCCTTTGTTGTGCAGAAGCTTTTTAGTTTTATGGGATCCAATCTGTCATTTGTCCCCTGCATAAAAGCAACTCCAAATTGTACAAGGTACTCAAGATGAAAGATGAAGTGTCGAAAGTGCTAAAAGAAAACATAGGCAGTGTTCTACAAGATATAGGTGTAGAGAAGGAGCTTCTCAATAGAAACTGCTAAAGAAATAGGTAGTTGTTTTAAATAGCTATACCCTGTCACGCCCTTAACTGTAATATGTGCAGATTTTATTTTTTCCTCATTCTTATCAACACATTATATGTGTTTCCCATTATCTTAATGGGTGTGCTGGAGTATGCACACGCTAGAGTCAATAACAGAGGAACCCTCAATTGAGAAAATGCTCCTATATAATCCTGTTTTAGGGCATTTTTAATTAGTGATTAATAGAGAAGAGATCAGTCCATGGTGGGTGGTGCCATCCCTAGGCTGGTGGTCCTGGGTCCTATAAGAAAGCAAGATGAGCAAATCATGGGAAGCAAGTAGTAAGCAGTACCTCTTCGTAGCCTCTGAATCAGCGCCTGCCTCCAGGTTCATATCCTGTATGATCCTGTCCTGACTTTCTTGGATGATAAACTGTAATGCAGAAGTATAAACTAAATAAGCCCTTTCCTCCCCCCAAACCCTTGCTTTTTGGTCATGGTGTCATAGAGAAAGAGACCTAAACTAAGACAGTAGGTGTATGAAGGTAGATATCATACTGTGGTTTTGATGTCTAGTTCCCTAATGACTAAAGAATGTTGAGAACTTTTTCCATTTGTACTGGTGTATGTTGGTTATATAAAAAAATATTCTATGACATCTCCATACACGTGTGGATTTTTCATATCCATCTCTCCTCATTGTCCTCCCGCTTTTTCTTTTCCCATCCATATCTCTAGTAGTTCCCTATTTTACTTTCAAGTCTTTCTCCCTTCTAGGTGCCAATATGCGGAGAAGCACGTGATTCTTCTCTTTCTGGATTTGGCTTATTTCACTTAACATAATGGTCTCCAGTTAAAAAGTTTTATTGATTGATGGGTATGTAAAAACACAACTCTCCTCCTTCTCCCTCTCTCTTCCTCTTTCCCATTCTTTTAGTCTTCATTCAGCCATCTGCTGATGTGCACCTAGGCCAGTTCCATGTCTATCATAGGAAGTACAGCAATAAAATTGGGAATGGCCCATCTCTATCATTAGTAGCCTTTGATTTTGAGAGTGTTTCTTCAAAGGTGGTATGGCTGGATCTTGAGGAGCTTAACATTTTGAGGAATCTCCACAGTAGCTGAAATAATTTACATTTACATGAGAAGTCACAAGGGTGAGTAGGAGTCACATTCCCTCTAATAATAACATCCAGTTTTTACATCTTATTTGTAGACATATCTAAAACTTTTCCCCATTTGAAAAAGGCTACTTGACTGTTTATTATTGAAGTGTTAGAGTTCTTCCAGCAACTTGTGATCTGTAAAATATTTCCACTTGGTGCCCTATTCTTTTATT
This sequence comes from Sigmodon hispidus, assembly GCA_004025045.1. Lineage (NCBI taxonomy): Eukaryota > Metazoa > Chordata > Mammalia > Rodentia > Cricetidae > Sigmodon > Sigmodon hispidus. Next base: position 97,343 of record PVIH01005179.1, on the reverse strand, counting down.
TTGATGGTATTCTTTGAAGCAGAAATACTTTAAATTTTGATAATGCTCAATCTATTTTCTTGATGTTTTTGCTTATGTGATATTATATATAGATATACTCAAAAAGCAGAGACACAGATTCCTGGGCTTTTATATGTTCTGACACCTTTGGTGGCTTTGGACTTCTTGGTTTCCAACTCCTGCAGTGCAAGACTGTCATTACTGGAGACAGAGTATAGAAGTTGATGAGCAAGACAAAGTACCATAATGTGTCCTGTTCTTACTGAGACTAGGAAGTTTTATAAGTAAAAATCCTTAGTTAATTTTCAAAGATATAAAAAATTTAATTTGAGAAATAATTTACAGTATTCTTGTCTTTATGTAGGGAGTATAGTTTTGGGAGGCCTTAGGCTTCTATGCCAGAAGGACTTCTGTTATTTTATGTTATGTTATTTTATGTGTGTTATTTTATTTATTTTTTTCTGTTATTTTATGCTATTTTACTTAACTTTAACTTTCCTAGAGCTAGGATTCAAGATGTGTGCCTCACAGAGATCCAGATGCACCTTTTCCTCCTGGATGATAGGATTAAAAGTGTGGGTCACCTCATCCAGACCTTCAAGGCTTGACTCTGTGGGTGGCTTTGTCCTCTAATATTCCAGACTATTTTTATTAAATATAAGACATATTTCCACACTTTTACAGCTTAGAATTTAAATGCAATCCTTAAAAGAGTGGGACTAAATCCACACTAAATCGTAGATAGAGCTTATACACACTTGGGGTGGGGGTGGGCTTAGTGAATCATGGTATCATCCTTTCTAGTGCCCACTGTCTTAATAAGCTTCTTTACAAGATGGAAGGTTTTAATCTGGGAGGAAATATGCATACGCCAGTCAATATGGTGTCTTCTGGGGTTAGCCATGTTAGACAAATATTCAGGTTGAGCGGTAATTTCACTGCTTGTATATGTATACACACAAATATTATAGATGTCTTACTTTCTTCATGCATATATATGTTGATGAATATTTAGATTATTTCCTGGCTACTGTGAATAGTGCTTGAGAAGCATCAGAGTGTTCAGAGATCTCTGACATGCTGATTTCATGGCCCTTGCATATAAATCTGATCATATTGTCATTCTGTGTTTATTTTAGGAACTCACATATTGTTTTCCATAATGACCTCATTAACTTGCCTTCCTAGCAACAGAGTACAGAGCTTTTTCTTGCATAATTCTTGCCAGCAGTGATTTTTTTTTTCCATAATAGACATTCACCTTTGATGAGGTTTCATCTCACTCTGCTTTGGATATTCATGGTCTTATTCTTATAATGTGGAGCTGATTTTCACATGTCTGTGGGTCACTGGAATGTCTTCTTTCAGAAATGCCTATTAGGTCTAATGCCAGTTTAAAAAATCCATTCTTGTTTTTGACAGCTGATTAATATTCCATTGTGTAAATGTAACACACTTTCTTCATCTGTTCCTTAGTTGAGGGACATCTAGGCCTTTTCCAGGTTCTGGCTATTACAAATAAAGCTGCTATGAACATGGTTGAGTCCTTGTGATATGTAGTCACTCATAAGTGGATATTAGTTGCAAAATAATGCTACAATCCATGGCCCCAGAAGAGACTTTTAAGAAGTGTACATGGGAGAACATCCAGATATCTTTAGGAAGGAAGAATTGAAGAGATTTAATGAGTGGACTGAGAGGGTGGGGATAGAAACATGTGCAATCAGGTGGGGGTGTGGAGGGTACTGAAAGAGACTCCTGGAAAGGGGGTACCTTTTAGAGTCAGATAAAAATCTGGCACAAAGGAATCACCCAGGAATGTGCAAAAAGACCTCAGCTTAGACTCCTAGCAATAGCAGCTAAGGAGCCTGAACTGGCCTTCTCCTGTGACTAGCACAATGGTCATCAGAGTGGCTTCATCGAGCAACTGATAAAAACAGATACAGAAACTCGGAGGTGAACATCAGTCAGAGCTCAGGGCATGCCATGGAAGATGGGGGAAAGGACTATAGGAGCCAAAGGGACCAATGACACCATGAGAAAACTCACAGAACCAGCTAACCTGGGTGTACCAAGACTGAACTGACAACCAGGGAGCCTGCATGAACCTGACCTAGGCCCCGTGTATATATGTTACAGTTGCGTACCTTGGACTTCTTGTGGGACTCCTACGCAGTGGGAGCTGGGGCTGTCTCTAACTCTTTCACAGGCATTTGGGACCCTACTTCTATGCTGGGTTGCCTTTCCAGCCTTAATATGTGGAGAAGTGCTTTATTTTGTTGATACTCATGGAAGAACTAGCGTTTCCTAAACAAAAATGGAGAAGGAGTGGATTGGGGGAGTGGGAACAGAAGAAGAGTAGCAGCGAGAGGATGGAAGAAGAGAAGAGGGGGAAACTGTGGCTGATATGTAAAATAAATAAATACATTTTTAAAAAAGATTTAAAAATAATGGGACAGTGGGAACATGGGACTGCCTGCTGCCTGCCCAGGAAGGGGATGGGGAGTTGTGGAGAAGAAAAAATGACCTGATGTGGTGGGAGGGGGAAGGGACCTTGAATAAGGATATATAAGGATAGAAAGTGTGACTTATTTGTTCATAATAATAATAATAATAAAAATAAAAAGTAAGTTCTTATTTATTTTAAATTTAACTATTCTTGCTTTTCTTTATGGCCATTGGGACATTGGAGCTGTTCTTGTATTCTGAACACTGGCCACAAGGGGAATTCAGAGTCAGCAAACACTCCCTCCCATCTTGCATGCAGTTGCCTCCTCCTTCTGACTCTTCTGCATACAGGAGCACTTTGTTTTGACACCAATTATCTAATTTTGCTTCTGTCTTCTGTGCCCAGTCCAATATTTCACAGTATTTTCCCTGTGCTGGATCCTAATCATTTCAGAGTTTCAGCTCACGCATCAGCCTTGAATCCCTGTATGTATGCCAAGAAGGAATCTATCTTCTTTCTTCTGCATGTGAGTGTCCAATGTCCCTGACATGATTGGCTGAGGAGATTATTATTCCAAATACCTGTTTTTACCTATTTTTGTTGGCCGTTTTTTTCCATTGGGAAGATTTCATTTGAAGTCTTCTAATAAGCATATTATACAGGATCATTTGGACTGATTCCTTTTAAATGCCTTTAAATTACATTGTGTGTGTGTTGTATATATGTGTGTTGTGTATATGTGTGTGTTGTGTGTGTGTGTTGTGTATGTGTGTGTGTGGTGTGTATGTATGGTGTGTGTGTTGTATGTGTGTATGTGTGTTGTGTATATGTGTGTGTATATGTGTGTGTTGTGTATATGTGTGTGTTGTATGTGTGTGGTGTGTATATGTGTGTGTGGTGTGTGTGCATATGAGTGTGGTGTGTATGTATGGTGTGTGTGTGTTGTATATATGTTTTGTGTTGTGTGTGTGTTGTGTATATGTGTGTGTGGTGTGTGTTGTCTGTTGTGTGTGTGTTGTGTATATGTGTGTGTATATGTGTGTGTTGTATATATGTGTGTGTTATATGTGTTGTGTGTGTGCTGTGTGTGTGTTGTGTATATGTGTGTTGTGTGTGTGTGGTGCGTGTTGTGTGTGTGTTGTGTATGTGTGTGTTGTATATATGTGTGTGTGGTGTGTGTTGTCTGTTGTGTGTGTGTTGTGTATATGTGTGTGTATATGTGTGTGTTGTATATATGTGTGTGTTATGTGTTGTGTGTTGTGTGTTATATGTGTTGTGTTTGTGCTGTGTGTGTGTTGTGTATATGTGTGTTGTGTGTGTGGTGCATGTTGTGTGTGTGTTGTGTGTGTGTGTGGTGGGGCAGGGTGCATGCCACATGTACATGTGGCAGTCAGAGGACAAGTTGCAGGAGTTGAATCTGCTTTGTTAACTACCTCACCAACTGCCATTGGCTCTTGCTGTACTGAGCCAGAGTGTGCTGTGGGCTCCAACAGGAGAAAGTCTATCTCTAGGTTCTTCCAGAGAACCATGGTAACTGAAACATGGGTTGCTGTTTTAATCTCTTGTGTTATTGTGTTTTCTTCTATTCTTGGGATGATAATGAAATCAGTGAGGACAAAAGGTACTGCATTTCCCAGCATCATTAATTTCTATCATCTTAGGTCATAGACCTTTCTGATCTAGAAGTGTCTAAGCTGGAACCTCAATCTTCAAGTTAGCCTGACTTATTTCCTGGGTATGTTAGAGTAAAGTTAGGATAAAGGGAAAGAGCTATGGAGTGTCACCCATTGGTGGTTTTCTGTCAGCTACACATGCAGTTATTTTTCACTGGGCTATGGAAATCAGCTTTCAGCTTCTTACAACAGAGTAAGATGTATACTTGCACGGTACATATAGTTCAGATCCATGTCAGAGCTCTGGGGACTCAGAGAACTGGAAAAGTCTGGTTATTCATAAATTTCCAAGCACAACTTCTCAATATACAAAGTAGTCTTTTGCCTAATGGTGGAAATATAGTCTCAGAAATGCATCATTGGGCAGTTTCTTCTTTGTCTGAACACCAGTGTATACTTAAATAAACCTAGGAAGCATAGCCCAGTACATGGTGGCTATATGGTATATAGAGTTAAATACTTGCTCTTTCAATTGATTGAAATGCCATTATGCACTCCCTGCAAAATGAGTCTTGGCTTTCTGAGCAGTGGGATTGTCAAGGATTAGGGTAGCAGTTCGGGGAGGGGGGGCTGCTTTAAAAACCTGGCACCATAGTTCTTAGCATGTACTCTGAAATCAGACAAAGACTACAAGCCTCCCTGTAATTTCCTGGCTGTGTGATGGTAAGCAGATGTTAACCTCTTATACCCTACCTTTCCTGGAGGTAACAGACTATCTGACTTGGAAAATGGTTTTGTGAGAACTGTATACACACTATCTGGTCCAGAGTTCTGGGAAGATTGTGTTTATGACTGGGATGAGCAACTATGTTCTGTAACAAATCAGAAAATACTATCTTAAGTTGGATTGACTATAAGACCTCCATCCTAAGGACTCAACTCAGCCAGTGGAGTAAAAATGAATGAAGGGACAAGAGAATCAGCTTAGGAAAATGGTCATCCTCATTAAGTCTAGTGCACTGGTATTCTTGGTGTACCACTTTGTTGTATTCAGTTTTGTTAGCTCATGTGTCTTTAATGGAGGCAGGGGTAGTTCTGTTTCCGAACTTTGGTTTGGAAGTGACATCAGAGCCCAACACTTACTTTTTACTTCCTGTTCCCTGACATTAGTTGCTCTTCACTTTCTCCTCCTTAAAAACAGAAAGATGATGAATGTTCCTAACCTTTATACACCCTGGCTCATCACCAAATCACACTGCAGTGGCTGAAGTGTGAGTCCTTGCCCCTGGTTGGTCACAGGAGACTATAACTATAGCTGTGCCCCTGCCTAGGGTTGCCAGAGAAGACTGGATTCCATAGCTTTAGATTGGAAAAAAATCCAAATTCTAAGTAAAAGTACTGTTCTTAGTGAGCAAATTGATTAATTCCAAACCTTTTCTTAGTTTGGGACATCTCTGTTTCCTTTTTTATCTCTGATCTACCTAACCTAATTCTTTTCTTTCCAGATTCTTCCAGCAGCATTGAGATTTCAAAGCATAGAGTTTCTATTATATAAAGGAAAACATTTAACAAAATAGTTTATACTTTCAGAGGTTCAGTCCATTATCATCATGGTAGAACACAATGGTGTGCAGGCAGAAATGGAGCTTGAGCTAAGGGTCCTACATTTTGATCTGTAGGCAACAGGAAGTGAATGAACTATCTTACTAGGTGTGGCTTGTGCATATATGAGACCTCAAAGCCTACTTCTGCAGTGATGCATTTCCTCCAACAAGACCATACTTACTCCAAGAAGGCCATATCTCCTAATAGTGCCACTTCCTTTGGGAGCCATTTTTATTTTTTTTCAAATCACCAATCTCCTACACTTGTGCTTGGTACTAAACCACCAGCTGTCCCATGTCGTGTCTTCTCTACCCTTCTCCACTTGGGGGCATGCAGCAGCAATCTTCTACCCCAATCCTATTCTTCCCAGCAGAGAAGGCCAGTTGTAATTATTTGGAAGAAAAACTATTATTTCTGTGAAGGAAAACAAATAGCCAGTGATACAAAAAAAAAAAAAAAGGGTCTTCTGCAAGTCATCACACTCCACACAGTTGTAATGGTTCCTGAGCTCCCCAACAATCTGCATCTGTCTTCACATCAAACTCGGATACCTTTTGTGATTTGAGGGTTCCTTTATAGTTTAACCAAAAAACTACAAATGACCCAGAATGACTTTTCAAGACCTAATCGATTTTTTTTTAACATGCTAGGTATGAAGACCAAGCATTATAGTAGATGTGCTTAAAACCTGATAAGTTAGAAGAGCAATGAAATTAAGAAGAGCAATGAAATTAATCAAAACACTTGCTTCTAAACATAATATAAAGGTATATTAGCCTAAAACGTGTTTTCTACTTGATTTTTACCCCTAACATTTTCCTGCATGTGACAGTTTACCAGTATGAAAGTGTGATCTGAATGTGACTTGCCTCTGGTTTCTGGCAAAGCTTCCTTCCTGTGTACACACTGGAGGCCTGTGGTCATTGATGTTGCTCCTCCCCTTCCAGGCCCAATGTACCTCAGTGACTTCTTTGTCTGTAGAAGAACTACATGGCTACTTTCTTATTTGTCTGTGCAATACTTCCAGATTAAAAAAGAGACACTTCTAGATAAATGAAAACATGTTTTATTTACAAGTCTGTACACTGTGTACACATAAAAATATACAAAACCAAAATAGAAAATATCCAAGTGTTAAAATGTGTACAAACACTTTTAAAATGCGCTTCTTGGAAAACCTCAAGCCATTAATTAGTTTGAAGAGAACACGTTTTTGCTTTAAAAATTATCATACAAAAAAATTCCCAAAGCCTTTAAAAAAGTTCACTGGTTTCCAGCAGAAAGATTCCTTAAGTATTTATCTAGAGCAAAACAGGGTGGGTGTTGTAAACTTAGGTTTAACTCTACTGTTGCACTTATTTTGATGAAATCTATTTTCCAGAGAATCAACCATTGTTTCCTCCCCTAATCTTGTAAAAGCCATGGGCAATCAACACATTCTTCAAAATTCAGAACTATATCGGGCTTTTGACTAAATACAACACTAGGGTAATGATTCTATGAATTGTACCTTTAAGTGTTTTGGTCATTGTTAATATGGCCATGACATGTAGAATGGGAGTGTGTGTGTGTGTGTGTGTGTGTGTGTGTGTGTGTGTGTATGTATGGGGGGGGTGAGGGCAGAAGGAAGACTGGCTTATTTTTAGCAGAACATTAAATATTTGCTTCTTTCTCTTAAAAAATTAGTGTTTTAATACTTAAAATAAAATTTATTGTAAAGTTTTTGTCATGAAGATAAATGAAAAAATACAAAATCAACCATGTGTGTAGATAAGTATATATACAGTGATATAATTATCTACATTCACACTTTTATGCTAAGAATAAGAACTCTTATCAGCAGCCATAATTCTTCAAATGTCTTGTAGAGAATATGTTTAGTTTCTTTTGTTATTGAAGGCTTCATTTATTTAACAAAAAAAACCCCAGAACTTGCATTTTATTTTCTTGAGCTGCTAGAGAAATGCTGCTCATTCACCAAGTGTCTAAACAAAGCCGAATTGACAGGAATGTAGAATATCTTCACAATGAAAATGTCCAGATATAAAACATGTGCTGAAATGCAGGCATATTTTACCTAAGCTATTCATGTCTAAACAGAGCTGCCTTGATTAGTCATGTAGCCATGGAGTAGCATTCGAACTATCAGAAAGCCAGAAACCGAAATGGACAGTGTGATGGGACAGATCTGGAGATTAGTAGTATACTATATGTCTTAAGAAAATCTGGTATAACTAATCAAGTCATTGGTGCACACTAAATTCTTTTATCATAGCAAAACTTATGGGCAACGATTCCACTTGATACACTCAAACAGTGCCTAATTAATCCAGAAAAATGAGTACGTTCAGCTGGCAACACAGGCTGAACTCTGATCCAGCAGATGTCCTAGCTCATAAACTTGACAGAGTAAGCCAGGCCCTTTGACATCCAGTTATGAAAACACTAATGACTACCGTATCGCTGCTTTTGCTCAGATGTTACGGTTCCAATGACAGGGACTACCAGACAGTCCAGGGTAACTGGCTGAAGAACCAAGAGGTCAAGACACAAGCAAAGTGTCATTTCTGAAGCCAAGCACCTTGAGTTCAGAGATCAGGCAGGAAAAGAAACAGCAAGTGGATGTACTCAAGCCCCTAACTTGCCTATTAAAGCACATCTTAATGCCTACATGTAACTTTTTATTTGTTCACCACATGTGAATCCACCATAGAACTAGCTCTGTGAGGATGGGGTAGGCATGACCAGTCACATGAGCCCAGCGCTGATATTGCATGCAGTTGTCTGTGGTTGAGCATCCTCATTATACATTATCTCTTGCCTCATGTTGGCAGCTAGAGACATACATTAGAGAGAATCTGGAAGCGACTGAATTGTTATTCATGGACTATAGTAGTGTCTGTGTAACAGCAACAGCAACAAGAAGCAGAGTGTTGATATTTTCTTGCAGCACAAAGGAATGTGACATCTGTCAGACCTGAGAGGGGAGAAAGCAGCACCTGGTTGGTGGCTTCTGGTAGCATCATGAGGATCTAACCAGAATCCCTTTACAGAAGAGGTCAGACAGTTCTGAAAGAGCCAGAGCCAGAGAGAAATGAAGTGGCAGTTAGTGTTGCTATTCCACAGCTGCTGTGGGCTCACATCAGGTTACTAAATGTAGTGTGGAAGTGTTTAATCAATGTCTGGCAAAATACTGCCACTTAGGACCCATTTAGCTAATTCAAGAAGTGGCCATCACATTAGCCATCACTGTGTGACATTTGCAAGAGGCTAAGCTATTTAAACTTTTAAATACAAGAGTGCCTAGCCAACAGCCTATTAATATGGGCACCACATTTTCTGAATGTTTAACAGACTCTGATTCCCAAGAGTCTTTAGGACTATAATAAATTCAAAAATTTAATTAAATTTTCTTTATGCTCTGCAATCTCCTTGTAACCCCCGTAAAATGGAGAGATGCCTTTTAAAAGTACATGTGCGACAACAGAATGCTCTTTAACAACCTTTAAAGTGTTTTGTGGGGCTTTGGAACTTGGATATTTACAATGACCTCAATAAGTTATTCTCTAACCAAATTCTCATGCCACCAAAGGGGATTGTCTGGGCTAATGAGCATGCCTGTAAGTGAATCCTGTTCAAGACTTAAAAAAACTTAATGGTTGTAAGCATTTAAAATGGCAAAGCCTGTAAGGTTGAAAACTCAAAGGACTCCTGGAGTAAATCCACATCCAACACCAGTGCTTCCTCCTCCAGAATTATAGACATAATTAGACATATCAACATGGGGGACAAGGCCAGGCTTTTGTGAGATTGCACAGCTGGACCAGGATGAGCTGAAGATGATGCTTAGTGGTGAAGCTTAGAATGGGCTCTCAGCAGATGTAGTCATAACGGAAACCCTGACTCTTCTCTGGTAACTGCTGTAGCAAGCCACTGGGAATGTCTGTAGCCCTGCTTCAGCTCTGCTACAGAGAATAACCAAATAGAAGCCAGTGGCCTCAGAAAACTATGCTTCCTTAGGAAGCAATCCTTAGAGCATTCTGGAACAAACTAATCATGAAACAAACATTTTTTTTCCCTGTCAAAATTTGATAGTCACATGTTTTGCAAGGAGGTTTGCACTTAATTAAACCGCTGTTCTTATTGCCAAAAAGTCTTAACTATACCACTGAGAGTTGCTTTGATTTGATATTGAAACAACAGCCTGTTTAATTACAGAATTCTAAAATGCTTCTCTTTCACCATCTTCATTAAAAAATAAACAAAAACTCTACACAAAAGCATGTATTAGTGACAGAAGTTTAGGTTAAAAATCTGAGTACAGCTACACTCTGGGAAGAATACTTTCTCTTATCAGTGCATCTGCCACACATATATTCACCTTATTAAAAAACCATTCTGCGCCTCTATCACATTGTTAACAGAAAATATACCCTTGAAAACAAGGATGGATTTCTAGCCATTTGTCAGTAGACCTGGGGAACATTTAGAGAACATGAGGGCCACGATTTTTACAGCTGAGAAAAGTCTGCAGGAGTTGCATATAGAACAACAGACCTGCATCCCCTGCAGCTCAAGAGCGGCCACTGCAAATCCACTCTTTATAGTTTGGAAGGAACGAAGGTATACCCTGGCTGACCTGCAGGGATGCAGTAATTGACCTGCATATCATTGGCTATATGAGAGCTACAGGGTACCTTTGCAGGCCAGGACTCTAAGGTAAAATAGCCAGGGCAGGGTCACTTGACCAGTCTTGATCCTGCAGGCACCACCTGTACTGCTGCCTGTGTATATCAAGTGTTCCTGGCCAGGTATGGGATGCTGCCTAGAGACACAGGACCCATTTTTTGCTGACAGTAGGCATTTGGTTTGGCTTCTTGGAATGGATGAATTGCACTTTTCTAAGTGTGGTCTGGTTCTCAGTCATAGCATCCACAGAGCACTAGGAAGCAGAGCTTCAGAGCTATGGTTGAGGGCTGGAGAGATGGCTCAGTGATTAAGCACACTGACTGTTCTGGAGGACCTGAGTTCGATTCCCAGAACCCACATGGCAACTAACATCTGTCTGTAAGATCTGACACCCTTTCATATTTACACATGTAGTCAAAACACCAATTCACATAAAACAAAAATAAATATTAAAAAAAGAGTGTGGTTGAAAATCATGTGCCTGACAAGACATAGGAAAGAATTTTCAACACATCTAAGTGAGAATTCAGACATTCATCACAGAATCCAGACTGCTTAATAAGGAATACATGTACAAATGATATCCGCTACAGGACCTCAACTTGGACATTTCTAGATGGAAACTGTATTATACTTAGTATCATCCTGACTTGTGGCTGGAACCACCTGTGATAAAGAGTGTCCCTGTTGTAGAGGTTAACATGTTTAGAGGTATCATGCCCATGGGTACATATCTGTTTTCTTTCTATGGATCTTGTTTTTGCTTATTTCTTGGGTAGTTTTAAAGTTCCATTTCTATATTCATAGCAATAATAGTTACCCAATGGCTTAGACTAGAAAGAATTCTCATGGCCACTAAATTACAGTTAAAGACAACACACTGCCTAAATCTATCTTCAAGTATTCTTTTGTGACTTTGAGGACAACAGTAGTACCTTATTGCACATCAGTTCTCAAAAGTTCCATTTTAAGAGTATGTATTGTTGGGGCTGGTTACCGGGCACCGCAGGGCCTGGAAGCCTGGCAGCACCACCTTGCCCTTGTGATGCAAATCTGCTTGGGTACCCATGTTCAGGCGTTGCACCAGGAGCTTTTCGTAAAGCAGTGGGTGGTATGCCCCCAGGGTACAGGCTGCGTCGTAGTACAGCTCGTGGTAGTGACAAAGCTCTGTTTGCCGGACAGATGGGATGTACTCATACACATGCACCTCTCTGCACATGGACATCATGATGAGGATTCCTGACAAAGAAGGAATTAAAAAAAAAACAAAAAACAGTGAATCAACAATTCAAGAAAGGGGGGATTTTTTTCCCTGAGGAGGGCACATGGAGTTGCGATGACTTCCAGGGAAGACTGCAGAGAAAGACACATACTTTTACATTTGTAGTATTATGGCTTCCATTATGAAGAGTGGTTAATGGGGGAATGAGTACTCAAAATATAATACTGCGATATCCATTCCCTTGTTCAGTTATTATGCAGACCTAGAATGGACATATAAAGATAAAACTGAATGTAAGGGGACATTGCTCCAGTGTGTGATTTATACCTTCCAGTTTACTCTCTTGTGCTACAGTCAACAAGTGCATCCCCAAATGGACTGTTTATGTTTTAAAGAAACAAATGCTATAAAAATTTGGTTATGAAAGTTATTATGAATTAAATATAAATCATTCCTTAGACAATCCTAAAATGGAATCCTACAGTGGAACAGCTCTATACAATGGAGTTAGAATGTAGACTTTAAGATTTCTATTAACAAAATTAGGTTTCCTAATCAGATGTAATGGGGCAGAAAGAATGCTTGAGCCCAGGGTTAAGCTTACTCTCAGGAGTCCAGTGAGTTAGAATAAAGGCTCCTTACAACAGTGACAAATAATAAGCTATGATTCTCATGAAGGCTGCCATTATTGAAGCTGTTTTCAGTTATAACTCTTTCCAAGAGACAACTACGAAGCCTCACCATTAAGTGATGTTGTTCTCCACTTGGGCTAGCCTCTTTTCTTCCCCTTCTCTTCCCTCCCTCTCCCTTACCTCACTCCCTCCTTCTCTTCCTCCCTCCTGCACTAACATCATAAAGTTCTTTTTGAGACAGGATCTCCATATGTAGCCCGGGTTGACCCTGAACTTATGATCCTTCTCTACCTGCTGGTGAAATTCTGTGTAAATCTAAGTCTGGTTAACTTAAAACTTAAAAAAGTGTACCTAATCCATTATCTGAAAGTGATATCTTTATTTATTATGAACAAAATATAAAGTCATGCTGTTTCTGTTATGTCTAATTATTATGCACAGGGCTATCATATTTTCCAAGAGTTTAACCAGGCTTGGACCATAAAAATCTAAAGCTAGAAGTATGAAATATTTTCTTAGCATGAGAAAAGTCTAAGTTGGTCTCCAGCACTATAAAACCAAACTAGTTCCAAATCAAAGAAATTCTGTATGATCTCTGCTTGGGAGAGGAGGGATGGAACCTCCTCTGGCCAAGAGGGATCTGGAAGCTGAAACTGAAATCATTTCCTGGTAGGCAAGGCATAGAGGGAAACAAAGGGGGTGCTGTTCCAAAGACTACCCACCACTCTGTGCTGGAACCCTAGACCATGGCAGGATACGGTGATACATAACCCAGAGACTCTTTGAAAAGAAGTTTCTCTCTAGAGTGATGTCAAATCTTTGCATCACTGGTCAGATCTTCTTTTCACCCCCAGGTCTATCAGAGTTCTCTCTTCTACCACAGCTCATGCACTAGCCAGATCCCATCCCTGATCTGGACCATCCTCAACTAACTGATGTTTGCAAGGCCAATAGAGAATTAGGAGTTGGCCCTGGCTATATGACATTTGGGCATCTATCCATGAGAGCATGCAACACACACCACACTAATCTCTCCATCTATGTGGCAGTAATGGTTCTGAGAACATTTGTTTTCTTTGGGGAAAATCACCAATAAGGGATTGTCTTCACTGAATGTGAAGTGTCTCGCCAGGCTCATGCCTTGAATGTCTGTTCTACTGCTTGGGATGCTATTTTGGGAGTTAGTGGCATCTTTAGGACATGTGGCTTCCATAGCAGATATAGGTCAGTAGGGAGCAGGTCCTTAGTATCATCAGTCCCTGGTTGGGTACTTTCACTGCTTCATAGTCTATGGCCACATGAACAACAAATAACACACTCATCTCTCATAATGAATTAACCAACTCCATGATGTCATCCCCATTCTGATATACAGAAAATCCACTGAAACTGTGAGGCAAAGCAAATCTTTCATCCCTTGTTTCTGTCAGGTGCTGTGATACAGTGGTACAGTAGAAACCACTGCAGGCATTGGTATGATGGGCAAGAAAGCCATCCACATACATAGAATTAAATTCTTTGTTCTTTATCAAATGGGCACCACTCTGGTTTGTCTGTTCTCAGTAGTTATCTTCTTCCCAACTCCAAAGTCTATGGAGCTAGGAAGGGATAGGTTCTCTGGTCTAGCTGGGATTTTGCTTCTGCACCAGTTATTTTTAATTACCCAAGGTCACACATGCTGTTCTGGTGTGTCTTCTCATCATTGTTTAACAGCCAATTGGGACTTCATATTTTAGGGTTCCATACTTATGGATTCAACAAGAAATATTCAGAACAAAAAATTAAATCTGTGTTTAAGATATACAAACCTATTTTCTTGTTATTGCCTACAGGATACAGAAGAAGGGCCATTTACATACCATTTCTATTATTTTAGAGGTTATAAGAAATCTGTATTTCATACTTATAATGCTTATAATGTATCATTTTATGTACAGGACTTGAATTCTTATGCTTTGGTGTCCATGGTATCCTGTAAACTCTCCTACAGATACTCAGGGACATTCTTGTGGTTTCAAAAGTTTCATTCATAGGTAGCCCATCAGCTAGCCACCATAGGTCATGTTTTAAAATCTGTTTCTGTGCATAGGTAATGTAACTGCATCCATGGGAACAAAGGTACCTATTTGTTCTCTGTATTTGAACTGTGACATTTATATATTTGGTTCTTTTCTTATTTTAAAATTGTGTGTGTGTGTGTGTCTGTATGTGTAGATCTGTGCACGTGAGTGCAAGTGCTTGAAAAGGCTAGAGGTACTGGATTCGTGGGAGGTGAAGTTACAAGCGGTCATGTGCCTCCTGATGCAAGTGCTAGGAATCAAAGCTGGGGCCTCAGTGCCCATCCTTCAGCACTGAGCAATCTTTCTAGCCCCATATCTTTTGTTCTTATACTGGATAGCTTTCCAAAGCCAATGCCATGCTAAGAAGAGCCTGCCAATCACACAGAGGGCCCTGACTTCCCAGTAAAGTAGCAGCTCCCAAACCTGACATCAACAAAGAATTATTCAGGCAAATGATCAGATAGATGGCAGTTCCTGGAACTCATCTCCATGCCCAGAAACCAGGGTTCCATTGTTTGTTTGTTTGTGTGTGTGTGTGTGTGGGGCAACTCTGAGTCTTTAATGGGCATTCCTAGGCTAACTGTAGTAAATGCTTATTTAAAGAAAATCAATAAACCAATCAGGCTAGCCACAGACCAGAGCTTTTGTAAAATACAATAAGGATGAATTACTAATGAAATGATGCCAAGCCTATGTCAGACCTGTACACTAATCAAGCGAAAGTGAGTGATGGATGCTCCTGGCACATTGTTCTGCAGGTCATGCTTTGAGACTCAAGCTGGTCTAAGACATAACTCTTTGAAGAATGGCTGTGAAGGATCTCAGAGCAATCCCAGTTAAACAAACAAACAAAAGACAACAACCTGTGTGTTGGCATCAGAACTAGACCTGAACAGATATCCAAGCCAAGTTGGAGTGACTATATGCTCTTTCTGTAGATGTTCTTGCTGTTGTTTTAGCCAAGGAGAAGCGATCAAACAGACTACTTTTGTTAGAATATTCTGGAGAAAACTCGACTTTTGTTGCTAGCTGGCTGCTACATTTAGATTCCCATGTCTGTTAAACATGAGTATATATTTTTGTCCTAAGCCTAAGCAAAAAGTTATATGGTCTATATAGTAGGCTGACAGATTTAGTATTTTCTTATATAAATTTTTTATATCTTAAAACAACTTCATGACCCCCGGAAAGAGAAAAACTTGGCAGTTTTGTAAGAACTAAAGGTTGATAGAAGCTATGCCAGTGTGGATATTGGTACTGAGTACCCTGCCCAATGCCTTCTGAATTCTGACTACAAACAGAGTTTTAACTGACAAAGTTTTTCCTTCCTTCTGTGTTCTCACATGAACTTGTAGCTTCCTGGAACTATAAACCTAGTCAGAATTCCGTAAGATTCTAGTACTAGTCTATCTACCCATAGTGTATATGTGGCAGCCAGCTGAAGTATGAATATTGTCACTGGTGTGAAAGTACCTTCAAAGAGAAAGACATAACTAACACTTTAGCAAGTTCATGTGAAAGGTAGCCTGGGTTAATGTCCTAAAGAAAAAGTTGATTTCTTAATAATTTAATCTTTTAGAAATTATCATTAGTAATTCTTTGGCATATGTATACTTTGTCTTTTTTACTTTCTTAAGGCTATTGTTAAAACATGAATTTAGATTCTAGACTCTGCCATAAGAGAAATACTGGAAATCACCATAATGCGTTTAAATGTATACACCATTTCTCTAAATTACTAGTACATAGCAATAAACAAGAACCTGAGGAATATACTTCTTTTTAGTTTGCAGAACAGCTAATGGGACATCAATGATGGAGGACTGTGACAAACAGCTTTCCATGACTCAGAGCATGTGTGTGGGGACAAGGCATGTGGGAATGGGGACTGTAGAGTGGTAGAGCAGGGCTGAAGGACAGAGTCTTTCGGGTGCAGCTGGAGACCAATTCAATTAATACTCAGATTTATAAGGACAGATACTCTGAAAACCACTGGAGCTTCAGAGAACTCATATTTACATGCAAAGATGAGGCTAAACCCATTTTTAATATGACTTGGGAAAAGTGTCTCAATATTATTCTGAGAAAATATTTGACTTCTTAGGCAATTTGATCATCTACAAATGATGTCAGAGCAACTGAACTTGACTCCCTTCCTTGTCTTCTGACCAACTTAGGAAGCTACAATGTCGGAGTCTCACGCAACTCTGCCTACAAGTGATGACTCCTGAGGGAACCCACAGGATCTAACACGCTATATCACAGCAAAGGGTACACAGAACATCAGCAAAAGAGAAACTCAGGAAAAGCCATACAGATTTTCGGTTACTACCTCCCAGGGAGCCACACAGGATGCTTTTTAGTTTTTCCAGCAGTGAGTGTGAGGACTAAAGACATCCTACTGAAATTCATCTGTTGAGATGTTTTTCTCAGTTTGATGGTGATGGAGTGGTTAGGTGAGATCTTAACAAAGATTGAGTGCTCATTGATGGCAATAGTGACTTACGGATCTATACCTATATCATGTGCATACATAGGAAGAAGGCAAGAAGGGAGCCCTCCCCAGGACAAGACCTAGCCAGAACTTTCATCTTAAACTTCTGACTTTGAACTATGGGGGACACACTTGCTGTTGCTTAGCCTACAGAGACTATGTTATTTCTGTTCCAGTAAGCTGAGATAACGAAGACAACATTGCATCTGGAATGTTAGCAAGGAAAGCATGTTTGATGCTTGGCATTTAGGGTTTGGTTGGGAATGGGCCATAGTAGACCTCAGCTTGGCATGTTCCAAAATTTCGAAGTCTCAAAAAGAAAGCAAGAGTCACACATGACCAGCAAAGACTCACAGGCTCAATGAGCAGCACTCTAGCTGTAGAGGTGGAAACAGACTGTAAGACCAAGTTCCTAAGTCATAGCCAAGGGCCAAACTCACAATCAACACTTTCCAGGACAGTTTTTGTGTACAAATAACTTAAACATTAAATTCAAATATCACATTTTAACCATTTCCCTACACCAAACTGACATAAGAAATTCATATCTGATTTTGCTAAAAATGTTAATTGATATTATTTTTAATTTCTATTTCTGCTCAGAATTTTATGAGTTTAAAAAAGGAAAAACAAAGCAAGAACCAAAGTTCTTTTGTTTAGCTAATATTATATAATTCTGTAGCTATCAACTTTGAAAAATGACTAAAGATTGTTTCTATTAGCTATTCTTATTTACCAAGTACTAAATTTTAACTGCTTTTGTAACTAATAGAAGTCTTGGTGCTTTTGACTTGGAGCTGGATTTGTGAAAGACAAGACAATTACCTAAATGTTTTTTATATATTTCCCAAACTAATCAAATGAGCATGCAATCAGCTATTTGAAATCTTTAAACAAAATTCAACTCAAGACTTTTTATACAGCTAAGTATTTTTCTTTGCAGAAAACTCCTTATGAGGAATTTATTTGAACAAACAAAATTATCAGTATGTTTTGGGGAGTTATGACTCAAAAGGTATTCATTTGCCAAACTGTATGTTTCTAAATATTCTATATGGCAATGAAATTAACAAACCAATTAAAAGGCATTCCAATTGGTCTTAATAAAATGGTATATGACTCAGCATGTTAAGCAGATAGATAACTATTTGCTTTTAAAGCTGAACCAAAGGTAGCATTGACCTTTTGTTCATATTATATCAAGCTCTGAATGATTTGGGTGTTATCTATAAAGCTCTATGGGTATGCATACAAGCAAGATACACAGTGCGAGTCAGGCAGCATCCTGGGTACAAAACACTACAAGAATCAGGCAGCCTTGTGGGCATGCATACATGCGCATGACACACCGGGGAGTCAGGACATCCCATGGCCATGCATTTATGTGATATTCTGTACAAGTCAGGCAGCTTTGTGGGCATGTTTGAATGTATGCAGAGTACTCTGGGACCCGATAACCACTTAGAATGAGCAGAATTTGATTCAACACAAATTATGCTGCTTTCACCTTGCAAAATATTTAGTATTGGTAAATTCTTAGTATAAACATTTTTCCATTGAATAACAAAATGAGCTATTGATATGAAACAGCAAATTGATAAATAACTGCAAAAAATCAGTTTAAGTCACTTTATATAAGCATTTAGTCATGTAGAATCAATTAGGAATTTCTGAGTAAACCCAGGAAAACACAGTCTAGATGGGTGGTGAGGCTGAAAAGTCTTGGGGCACAGAAACATGCCAGACTAACAGAAATCCTGCAGCTTCTCTGTGAGTCTTTCCATACATTTGATCATAAAATGGAACATTTAACAGGTATACTTCTGATTCCTTCAAGAGAATAAGTGACTTTTAAAGTGAATTTATAGAAAATATCTGAGATTAAAAGCTTTTGGAAATGCGAACTTAATAAGAGAGTCATTTAAGAAGCATCTGCCTCATCAAAGGATATAACACATTCAATAATAATATTTGAAAGCCAATTTTGGTTCATTTTTATTATGCCATTTGATTCATTATTTATAAAAATGCAAAAAGTTATGATATATTTTATACCATCACAAAAAGGACTTAATTGGCTTGTTATTTTGCATCAATGTTTTCAGTTTGAAGAGAAACAGGGGATGTAGTCACTCATTAGTGGACTTTAAAAAAACTTTAAAAAAGAGAAAAAAAGTACACTGGAAAACTGGACCCTAAAATGCAAAATAAAATGGAAAAAAGAAAGTTTCACTTAGTTTCAAGCATGTAATTCCTGTGTGTATATTAAACAGCCTAAAATTATAGTGTTTGCCTCTGTGAATTTTAGAAGTATTACTTATAAATATCAGTAGAGGTTGCCTTTGATAAATGGATGGAATGTTGGTGGTTTATAAAATGAAAAAAAATTAGCAGTAGGTTATTACTGTGAATTTTAGAAGTATTACTTACAATATCACCATTAGAGGTTGTATTTGAAAAATGGATGGAATGTTGGTGGTTTATATAATAATAACAAAAATTGGCAGTAGGATATTATAAACCTAGTGTGCTAGACTCCTGGCTGTACACTGCCTGCTAAGATCAGGGAGGTTGGCTTTTCTTGGATTGCTTGGGCACTCTCTGTATACTACCAGCAGTGAGTCAGGCTTTATGAATCTCACTGAGTATATTCACCCTCTATAAAAAGTCAGTAGCCTCATGTGGGCAAAAGAGAAGCTGTAGGAGTCCAAGGAAAGATTTCTTCTCTCAGCCAGACTGCAGCAGAATTAATGATTTCACTGCATCAAGTCTTAAGATGTAATCGCTAGTATCTAACTAGGGATGAAAGAGAGAAATGGTAATAGATTAAAACACTGCCCAAAGAAATGGGTCCTTTGAGGTGATCTAAATGGTCCTGCTGTATCAGCTTTATTTATAGTATTGTGTGGCTCTTACTGTCCCATACTGCTTCTCTGAGGAGTCAGAACTCATACTACATCTCCAGAGCATCTTCTGTCCTGGAGACAGATACAGACTCTGTCTGACCAGTAATGCAACCAGGTGACTGTAGGAAATCAGTTATGTGTGCTCAAGATGGTCACGTAACCATAAGGCTTAGGACTTAAAGATATAGCTTAAAGAAAGAAAATTTATGTCACATATAGAATAAATATGTAATATGTAGTAGTCCAGGAGCAGAAAAATAACTCTTTGACATAATTGTTCCATAATATCAAGCACTCTGAAACAAATAATAAAAACACTGAAACAAAAACTATGGTATGTAACTAATTCTATGGCCTTTTGAATTCACAAGAAATGAAAGGTTACTTTTACCTTGATTAGGCCTTTAATGAGGAGCAGTCAATTTTTAATTTGGAGTGTGGTATTATTACACTTGCAGCAAAATGTTAGATGAGGCACAGCAGAGCTATAGTTGAGAATTACTACTATTGAGTAGTTATTGTGGTTAGCCACATGAAAGCTTCATTGTAAAGAGTTTGTTTTATGTATAAAAAAAGACTTGGGTTAGTACGAGTAAATTAAGGCCCTGATTTTATTCTGACCTCTGCAGAATTCAAGGTCGTAAGCACAAAGTGACCCAGGAAGAAGTAAGTATACTGCAGGAAATATACATTACAACCTGGAAGTAGAAAGATCTTGTGAGTCCCCCAACTCATTCTCCTAGCAAGTGTTGAATATGTGTTGGGGCTGTGGGAGCCACAGGGGGCACATTTGTCACACTAAAACCTGAATTTGGTAGAGACATGAACTGGTATAAAATAAAACCAGAGGGGTGGGAAAGGGTGACAGAATTGTTTGGTGTTTTCAAAATGCTTCAAAATTGAGTTAATATTATTTCTTTCCTTTTATAGAATCTATAAAGTTACAGGAGACTCTTTATTTTAAAAAGAAAAAAGCTGCCAATTACACCTGTAATTCCAATATTTGGGAAGCTAAAACAGAGGAATTTCTGTGTTTGAGGTCAGCCTAGACCACACATCAAGACCTTTACCAAAAACTGTTGCCAAGCAAAGCTAAAGAAACCAGCAAGCTGTCATTTCCCAGTCTGTGAGCTCCCAATATCACTGGATAGCCTTCTCTGTGGGACTCCTCATCATGGTACTGATTCCTTTGCTCATGTAATCTCTCCTCCCCCTCTTTAGCTGGACCAGTAGCTTGAGCCTGTGTTTAGTTGTGGATCTCAGCATCTGCCTCCATCAGTTGTTGGATGAAGGTTCTGTATATATATATATATATATATACATATATATATTAATTTATATATATATTAATTTCTGGGTAGTACTCCATTATGAAAATACAACACAATTTTTTAGTTCATTTTTTAGTTGAGGAGTATCTAGGTTGTTTCCAGGTTCTGGCTATTACAAATAATGCTACTATGAATATAGTTGAGCTAATGTCCTTGGGGTAAGAATAAGCATCCTTTGAATATATGCCCAATAGTGGTATTGCTGAATCATTGAGCAGATTGATTCCTAGTTTTCTGAGGAACCACCATACTGATTTTCAGAGTGGCTGTACAGGTTTACATTTCCACCAGCAATGGAGATGTGTTCTCCTTGCTCTACATCTCCTCCAGTATAGGCTGTTATCTGTGTTTTTGATCTTAGCCACTCTGACAGGTGTAAGATTACATTTCAGAGTTGTTTTGATTTGCATTTCTCTGATAGCTAAGGATGTTGAACAATTCTTCAAGTGTCTTTCAACTATTTGAAGTTCTTCTGTTGAGAATTCCCTATTTAGCTCTGTACCCTATTTTTAATTGAATTCTTTGGTTTTTTTTTAACCTCTAGCTTCTTGAGTTCTCTATATATTTTAGAGATCAGTCCTCTGTTAGATGTAGGGTTGGTGAAGATCTTTTCTCATTCTGTAGGCTATTGTTTTGTCTTACTGACTGTGTCTTTTGCCTTACAGAAGATTCTGAGTTTCAGGAGGTGCCATTTATTAATTGTTGCATTCAGTATCTGTGCTCGTGATGTTGTATTTAGGAAGTGATCTCCTGTGCCACTGTGTTCAAGGGTATTTCCTACTTTTTTTTCTATCAACTTCAGTGTAACTGGGTTTATGTTGACAGCTGACAAACTTTTATGGGATGGATATAACCCTTCTGAATGTAAGTGATGGTGGCATGGGCAGTTTGTAGAGCCTCTTGCACTCAGACCAGAGTTTATTCCTGATGTATTTACCTGGCTTTTCAGAGCTCATACCCTGCACGAAAACACCTTCCTCAGCCTTGATACTGGGGGGAGGGACTCAGTCCTATCTCACCTGGATATGCCAGCCCTAATTGACTCACCTTAGAATTCCTTGCCCTCTCTGAGAAATGGATGGGGGGAGGGTTGGAGTGAGGAGAGGGTGGAGGAGGACTGAGAGAAAGGGAGGGAAGGGAAGCAGTGATGGGTATGGCAAACAACTTTTAAATAAAAAAGTAATAAAAATCAAGAATTTCAAAACTAGGAGTTTTCCTGGATCTAAGAAGTCATCTTTGGGAGAGGCAGGAGAAGTGATGCCTTTTTTATATATTTTTAATTTGGCAAGTTCAACATGTGGCCAAACTATCAGTAATCCATAACTTAAACGTGGAAACAGTTACAAAATGTCACATTTTAACATTTATTTAATAATATGCACACTCTCCATTTCTCAATTACATCCTCAATATAAAAATGGGTGTATTAAACTATGAAAATATATTGCTTCAAATTAGAAACATTAAAGTTAATCTTTAATATATATGAAATAGTATTATATATATACTATTTTCTTTAAGGTCTGGTGAAAGTGTTAGGCTTATATCTATGTGAGAACAAATATCTTCAGGCTTCTTTTGATGTATATGCTCATAAAATGAATTTTTGAAAAAAAGTATATTTTGGGACCAGTGAAAGAGTTTAGTGGATAAAGGCATCTGTCACCAAATCCAATAAGTTTGAATCCCAGGACCCATATGCCAGAAGGACAAAACCAACTCACGCAAATTGTCTTTTGACGTCACATACATGGTATGGGATTTGTGCACGCACACACTCAGGTTTTCACTTGTTTTTTAGTAATGACCAGGCATCCAAATCAAAATATATTCAGAATTATTTATTAAGATTTTGAAAGGTATTTTTTTGGTGATTAATATGTAATTTGAGTCAATTTTTAATGTTTAAATGCAATAAATATTCATAGTTTAAATAATGGTTCTTCAGAATATTTTGACAGGGAGGGCTGTCATTTTGTACCATGGATGTGAATGTTTTAAATGTAGAAGACATGATTTGAAGGTACTCGTCTAGAATTTTAGAGGACTAACAACATTATAAATATAAAAATCTTAATAAGTATCTTATTAATACTAACAAATAGAGTGAAAGTATAGTTTAATTCATTTCATATGAATATGTATTTACAGTCACCATTTTAATTTTTATGCACCTTCTGTCCATTTATTATTACTATTTAAAGATTTATTTAGTTTTTATTTCAGTGTACATGTGTTTGCCTATCTGAGTTTATGTGCACTACATGCATGCAGGAGCCTGTAGGGGCCAGAAGAAGGCATATGATCTCCAGGAACTGAATCATAGATAGTTTGTGTGCTGTCATGAGGGTGCTGAGGATGGAGCCCAGGTCTTCTGCCAGAGGGCATGGAGATGCCCAGAGGGCACTGATACAGGTTATCCAGGTTGCTGCCATGGCCCATGATGATGAGAATCCCATACCCTTCAGACTTAGAGGCAAAAAGTGAGTCTAATGAAGCAGATTAGCTCCATTCCAGCTTCATTTCCACCCACACAGCACAGAGTGCCTGGTGGGAACCCAATGTTTTCCTATCAATTTGCTGGAATACAGTTTCTTTTCATTGGCAAAACTTACATGGCCCTGTGACAATGAGAAGATTTCCTATTAGTGCTGCCTAATATGGTAGCCACCATGAGGCTGTCACAGCTGAGCACTTGAAATAGGGCTGGTTGGCCTCAGAAACAGATGTTATTTGCTATTTAATTAGGATTAATTGAAATTTAAATAGTCATGTGGCTCACAGATGCTGCACTGAACAAAGGCAATGTTAGAAAATAACAGCTGCAGCTAGCCAGCTATCCACCCTACTTCACCCTTTGAAAGACTTTATTACTGCATCTCATTTGAGGATACTGGGGACCAAGAGATTAAACAACTTAAGGTCCAATGCCTTCAAGTTGCAGAGAAGAATGCAGGCACAAACCTAGGTATGCCTAGCCTTCTTTACTGCAATGGCAATGATCTGTAGTTCCCTTCCTGCACAGAAAAATGCAAAGACAACACCAGACCTTTGTGAATGCCACATCCACAAATCAACAGCCCTGAGGAGAGCTACCCACGTGGTCTGAGCTCTTCTTCAATCTGGAAATTATGTTCCATGGATATAACCATCAGGCGGAACCTCTAATAGTTATGCTTGATTTCACCCCCAAGTTTGCTTTAAAATTCTTGCCTTGATCAATATGGTGATGATATGAAAAAAAGAAGATTGCATTAAGCTTCGCTGTGTCTGCTTGATGCTGTCTAATTATTGTTCTAGCACATTTACTCTCTGCAGAAAACTAGACTAATGCTCCCTTTCTAAATCATCAGGACTTTAGAAAATGAGAAAAGATAAAGAATCGGGAAATTCAAATGAAATTTTCAGAGGCATTAGTTTCAAAGTAGTCACACTAAGGTTTTCCTGATCTTTCATATAAAATATTTTATGTCATTATGATGATATAACACACTCTAAAAAATTCAAGACTGTCTTGAAGATACTGTGTTCTTAATTTAAATGAACCCATTATTGTCTCTACAAATCTTTTGTTTACTGATAGAGCCTTTGTGAAAGCCCAAGGAATACTGTAAATGCTCAGAACTTCTGGTGAAAACAAACCCAATACCTTTGGTTCATTGACACCTCATATTCCACAGGGCATTCAAGACATGCCTTCATGTACCCTATATAGGTAATATAAAGAAAATGCTGTGGAAAGTCTCAACACAGATGAAGAAGTAGGGCAAGACCCTAACTTTTGAGTATCAAAACATGGCTGAAAAACACAGTATAAGCCATATACAGTTAATTATCAACTTTTAGATACACCTACCAATGAACCCAGAAGATGGTGGGTTGGGCTGGATTTTCTCCCTTGTGTTTTCCTGGATAATGTCCCAAAGCTGCCATATGAATTTAGGGTGAAGGATGTAAAATGGCTGAGTTGGGTGTCTCCGGCGATGCTGGATATATGGTGTGAAAAGGTTGTAATCTGGCTTCTTATACCACTAAAACAAAACAAAAGCAATTCAAATTGAGAACAGGAGAGCACGCTGTGAAAATGAGACTGTGCTGTGCTGTTATGTTTGGGGGTACTTAGAGGACAGTGGACCAGTATATAGCTGGAGAGAGGGGAAGGATCCAGTTACCCAGGGAATTTCAAAGAAAGATCATCATTCTGGCCCTGGCAGGAATAATGCTTTATTTTTTAATTATTTCCTTTTTCTTTTTGATATTACAGTTACACAATTTCTCTCTTCCCTTTCCTTCCTCCAATCTCTCCCATGATGATTTATTTGCTATAAAATGAGACATTGGGATAGATAAGAGGTCTCAGGCATTTCCTGCAAAAAGTCAGAGAGTAAAGCCCCGAGAGGCTCTGGACCTGAGGTCTCCATGGTCAGCAGAGGCATGGAGGCATGGAGGCTGACAGGCATACTGTGTTCTACTCCAGCTTTATGAAGAGAACTGTGGCAAGGTTTGGCTTACAAACCTCAAGCAGTGTGTTTTGAAAGTAGAATTTTCAAATTTCACCCACATTCATCTTAAGAAGGCTGTTTATTTCCTGGTTTGGTAAACTAAGTCATGAACACTTACTCATTCAGCTAACAGCATCTCAAACTGGCATGAGTACCATCCATTTTACTAAGCCCTGTACAAAACATAAGCTCACTGGCCTTTCATACAGAGTTCTATCCAACACAGCTAGTTTCTTCCTTAGGAAGGTAACATTTTTGCCAGGAGGTAAAAAAATACAACTTGCTTGAATTGGATAGCTATTTCATAAAATTTAACCCACTCAGAAATGAGAATCATCATTAAGAAATTTAGAGACAGTCTCTATTTAAACAACAATGAACAGTATATATACTTTGAAACAATTGCCACTTACACTTTCAGTGTTAACTACAACTTTCTTAGCCATTATATATATGCTCTACTTTCTCTACTACTCAGAGAAAAAGCACCATGGCAGAAAGCAGCTACACTATTTTAAGTGTAGTATCAAAAGGTATAAAACACACATATGAGCCCATCACTGATCTGCTTTTGTTGGTAATTAATCAGAGGCACTGTCTGAACCATGGTCTAGGGCATCATGAAAACACTTACCAGGTTAAGATTAGCAGAATAAGGAGCTGGGTCCCAGGCTACCAGGATAACATCTTTATATAAAGAACTGTCAATGAAGTGATGACTGGGATTGGCTAGAATCTGCAAGCACACAAGGGAGAAAATGCTCTTTATGACTAGTGTTTGCTGTTTCAAAATTATGTTTTTTAAACAAGACAATATTAAGAAGTGGAATGAGAGCAAGGCTCATGTTTTATATTTTCCTTTGGGAGAGGAAGTCAGGCTGGTGTCATGTGATGAAACACTTAAAGTATATTTTAAAGTATTTGATTATTTTAAAAAATAAAAGCAAACCCACAAATTCCTCCATTTTTATCAAATGCACCAAATCTAGTGTTCTTGATGCTATCCCTTGCAAGTTAAAACTCCCCAGATAATTCAGAATCCCAGATTCCTCATTACCTTTGATATGTGACATGAGACAGGTGTAAAGGAAAAGCCAGAATTGAGTTAGGAGGTGTCAGGTGTTGTCCCTTTTCTCAGGTCCTATCTGATTCCGGATGGATCCATCAATTTCACTTGTCATCTATCTTTTTAAAAAGCTATCAAGCACAGGCATTAAGACCAACCACTGACAAATGGGACCTCATATAACTGAAAAGCTTCTGTGCAGCAAATGGCAAATGACACATCACTTGAGTGAAGCATCAGCCAAAAGAATAGGAAAAATCTTTACCAGCTGTCTATCTAATAGAAGGTTGGTGTCTAGAACATACAAAGAACTAAACACAAAATATTAAATACCATGAAAAACTAATTCAATTAAAAATTGGGGCATGGAACAAAACAGAATACTACAAAGAAGAAATACAAATGGATGAAAACATTTAAAAAAAATTATTCAACATCCTTAGCCATAAGAGAGATGCAATTTAAAATTATTTTGAGATTTTATCTTTTCCTAGTCAGAACAACTCAAAAAGCCTTTTGAAAAGACAGAAATGTAAGGATGGGTGTGGGCAGATGGGAAATCTGAGCAGTTGTTGATGGGATTGCAAATGAGTGCAGTCATGATGAAAATCAATGTGGAGTTTCCACAACAGGCTAGATATAAATCTAATCTTTAACCCATATAATATACTGGGGCATATACATTAGAAATGTATATCCTACTACAGAGATACATAGTCAGCCATGTTCATCATGGCTGTATTCACAGGACAGGAAAAAAAAAAACAGCCTAGGTGTCTATCAACTAATGAATGAATAATAAAGATGCAATACATATACACAATCATTTATTATTCATCTGTTAAAAAGAAACAATGAAATTTGTAGGTAAATAATTGGAGCTGAAAATAATCATTCTGAGTGATGTACAGAGATCCAGAAAGAGAAACACTGTAGATTCTCACTCACATTTAATCTTTAGATATGGATTTTGGATTCTGAAGCTGGAGTATCTAAGTCAGAAACACAGTAAGAGATTATGGGAGATGGATGAGAGAGTGTAAGTGGCATGAAGGGGAAATGGGGAATAATGGTACAGGAAGGGTTAAGTGGGGTGAAGGATAGGAAGATGGGGTATAGAATAAAGTGTGTAGGATAACTAGATGAAACCCCTTTGAAAAAGTCTTTTGGAAACCTACTGCTACAGAAACTTCCCCAAATATAAATATACACACATAAAATGAGTTTAAGTACAGGAACAATGCTTCTCCCAGATACCACAGGCTTTTAAGAACAAAGCCAAGTGCAAATGGGTTATGTTTTTGTGATTTTTTTTTTTGGTCAGTGTGGCTCTATAGACCCTCAAACATAAATTATCACCACTGCACTTGGTTACCCTCTAGAAACTGATGGTCAGCCCCTACTACTGAAGACACCCCACACTTTTTCTCATGAAGAAATCAGCCTGGCACTCAATGGAGGTTAATCTCTACTGACTAGCTTTCTTAGCATGCTGGCATGCTAGGCATGCTACTGTGCATGAAAAGTTATCACTAGTCTCACCCAGATGTGAACTCTGGGAGCTATAGTAATGATTGGCCCAGGATGATGTTCCTACAAGTGGCATGAAAGTTATGGGAATAACAAACACTTTCTCTCGTTGGATTTCAAGCCTACTCCATAAAATGGAACTCATGCCTGGGTCATGAGTTTATAACAGGTAGGCCCTAGGGGGATCTACTACTATTCTGCTAATAGCATCAATCTGAATCCTATTGACTTGAGGTTATATCTGT
This sequence comes from Sigmodon hispidus, assembly GCA_004025045.1. Lineage (NCBI taxonomy): Eukaryota > Metazoa > Chordata > Mammalia > Rodentia > Cricetidae > Sigmodon > Sigmodon hispidus. The sequence goes on along the minus strand of PVIH01005179.1, from coordinate 68,999 downwards.
AGATTTATGCATCTTTCAATCTGGTTCAGAGAAGCTTCCATTTGCAGCTGATAGTGATGAACAGAGAAATATGACCAGTCAATGTACAGAACACACAAGACTTCAGAAATCCCAGCACTAAAAGAGACATCATCTTCCCAAGGTTCAGGGATCATTGTGGAAGAGTGGCTGGAAAGAACCAGACACAGTGAATGTCTACACTGAAACAGTGTTTTCCTGGATACAACAGCACGATTACTCATTTGACCAGATACCATACACAAAATTAAGCCAGACAAAATTCCGGCATGCAGAAGGGTATGAAGCCCCACTGCTAGTTGAGGAACTATTAGCAATTGACCATTCCTGAGAAGAGAGGGCCAGCTATTTTGGGAGATGTAGCTTCTGAAAACCTACTAAGGCTCCAGAAGATGGCCGTGTTCATGCACATACAAGCTGCACTAAGTGGAATTCGAGGTTTATAAAACAAAAAAGAAAATAGTGCATGGACTTGGGAAGGAATAGTTGTGGAGATGATAAGGAAAGAAATGGAAGGGAGGGAACTGGAGGGTGAGCTTGATCTAAACACACTTTATGCATATATAAAATTCTCAATTAAAAATTCTCACCATTACAAAGATGCATTTTTTCATTACACTTTAATGCTTCTGAAATGAAGATGAATTTTACAAGACATATGTATTTTAATTTGGTGAGGTTTATCCCTTTCTGAGAAATTACTAAATTAAATGTAGATGTTACCGCCAATGACATCTATGAATTAAGAAAATATGGTAATTGTTTTTACTTTGCTGCAGGCTGCCTGGTGCAGTGAACGATGAAGAGCGTTAATAGCTTGTTCTGCAAGCATTTTGCCATAAATCATATATCTTCTCATTTTTTTTGACATATCTTGGAAATTAGAAATTGTGGTTTGTCTTGAGAAATATTTTTCCAAAAATTTGAAAGACATTTTTTTATTAAGAACATGAAGAAAAGATGCATTTCCATTTTCCATTAGGCAACTTATTTTCATTTTTTTTAAATTTCCAAGTCACAAAGTGAAGTTCCAAAGATATCCTAAAAGCTCTCATTTTATATGTTTCTGTTCCCTTTAGCTTTATGGCCATGATTTCTTCTGTAATCAATAGCATTTTGTAGCTCACAAACTGAATCATAATCTATGACATGATTCTCTACCTGTGGGTCATGACCCCTTTGACAAACTCCTACTTCCAAAATTACCGTTTCTAACAGCAGCACGATTATAACTGTGAGGGGCTGAAGAGATGGCTCAGTGGTTAAGAGCACTGACTGTCCTTCCGGAGGACCTGAGTTCAATTCCCAGCATCCACATGGCAGCTAACAACTGTCTGTAATTCCAAGATCTGACACCCTTACACAGTTATACATGTAAGCAAAACACCAATTCACATAAAATAAAAATAAATATATAAAAAATATCATAGCTATGAAATAACAAAACTAATTTTATGCCTGGGGTGGGTGTCAACCACAACATTAGGAACTATATTAAAGGGTTGTAGCCTTAGGAAGGTTGAGAGTCTCTGTTTTATGATAACAAAAAGATATACATACAAATAAAAATCATTTCTCTATGGTTAATCTGACGGGTTTTTTTTTTTCACTATTTCTTCATGCTTAAAAGATCCATAACAGGGAATTATGGTTATGGCTAAGCATAGTTTTGTTCCCTTATTTAGTTAGATGGTTTGCTTACAAAATACACCAGCAAAAACAATCCATCCATCTTACCTGGGAGTTAATGATGCGTACTGTGGTTTTATTTCCGACATCTTTTTCATAGCCACGTGTAGGGGCAGAATTAAATCTCAAAACTGCATCATGAGAATCTAAGGGCACATAAGTGACATTTTTTTTCTCTGTGAAATCACATAATCTAGGAAAAAAAGCATTAAAACAAATCTTGCAATATCTGAAACTTAGAAACCACTAATAAAGTTAATATACATATACACAGAGTTTTAGATAATTTGCTGCTGATTTAGGATGACTAGTTGGCTAAGGAGACTAACATGGACTCTCAAAAGTCACAAAGTATTAGAGTACACCAGTCAACATCAGGTCACAGATATTTATAAATATGGCCCAAAGTTGTACTGTGTAACTACAAAACCTTTTTTTCCCCTATGTATACTCTATGATGCTCACTACAGGTAAAGCCACCTAAAATACATTTCTTGGATTATCTCCTGTTGTTTCTTGATAAATTACTATGTGTATATAGCTTACATATACACAAAACCAACTGACTACAGGTGAACCTGTTTTGCCTTAGTTACATTTAGATGCTTGTTGTTATTCTTTTTATGCTGTGTACAAGTGTCATACTTTATGCAATTATTCCCTTTAAAGTTTCAAAATATGTGGAAGCTGGATCTAAGGGAACAGGCAAAAGATGCTGGGGGCACAAGGCAACTCACCTGAGGCTTCCTAGCCAGTAGACCTGAAATCATTAGGTCACTCATTATAAGAACTGCATCTAATCTTGCTGTCTTCTCTCACAGACTAAAAATTACAGGCTTTGATTCTGCTTTATCACCTTCCAGTGAAGATTAAAGTTAAAAAAAAAAACAACCCAAAAATAAAATAGTCTTGGTTTCCATAAAGCCCTTTCTTCCACTATGGATGCCAGGAAGTCCCTCCATTTAGAGAAACTACCAGTGTCACCAGTGGTCAAGGTTTTTAAAAGCAAACACTTAAGAATCGCTTGCATGGGGACTGTAGAGATGGCTTAGTGGCTAGTGGCACCAGCTGTTCTTGCAGAGATGTGAGATAGGTTTTCAGCACCCACACAGTGGCTCACAAGCACCTGTAACTCCAGCTGTGTGGAATCAAGAATCCTCTCTGTCCTCTGTGAGTACCGCACTCAATTGTACAGACACATAGACTCACACATTAAAAAAAAAGCAAACAAACAAATAAAATCCTGTGTACGTTCCAAGTTTAAGTTGAAGCAAGCACAGTGGCTGGCAGTATGAATGTAGGACAATCCCCATGGTTTATGGCATGGCTAGGTGTCACAAGGACACGTATATGTTGCACTTACTGTGACTACAGTCTACATAAGACCTTGTGACAGCCTGCTTTATATTAGAAAAAAAAGATTCTGCTATTCCTTTATCAGAGTCTTCACTATACTCATTATTGACTAAAAGCCACTGGGCATGCCCCACTAAAACAATGATTTTAAAAGGTACCCACTTGTATTGACAAGTTCTGAGCACAATGAATACGTAAGAGGTCCTTGGCCATACCATCAAAAAAACATACAGTGTTCTTTTGGAGGAAAGTTTGGAAGAGTTGACAAGCTATGATTTGGTAGGCTAAATGTGGTTTGCCTCTGTTTTAGTGACTAAAGCTGTACAAATGACACATTTATTTGTGCAAGGCTAGACCTTTGAAGTAGAGACTCTGTGACTCGCAAAGCCTGAAATATTTACATAACTCTTAAGACAAAATACATAAATAAATAAATAAAGTTTGTATAAAACAGAAAAAAGTTTGGAAATCTTTAGATTTCAAAGAATTTAAGTTCTGTGGAGATAATGCAAAACCTTTGTGGATTTTCACAGGTTAAGCACTGCTTTGCATTTTTGCAATGTCTCCTTTATTTATATTTTAGTTATAGACTGCTTAATAGAAATTGAAAATTTTGAGCTATGTAAATTGTATTATACAGAGTAGAAAGCTCATACTTTAATCACCTCTGAGACGTTTTACACACACACATGCATGTACAAAGGCAGGCAAAACAACCAGATGTGACTGAAAACTTTTTAAAAAAGATTATACTTTCTAAGTTCTTCCAGAAAACTGAATATTCTTTCATAGTTTATTCATACTTAATAAATGGCAATTTGTTAAGAACTGGTTGTATTGTGGCATCTCAAAATCATGTCAATGAGGGCTTGGTATTTTTTTTTTTTTTTGTCCAAGTAAATTGCTGACAACCTACTTTTATTATAAAATGCAAAGCAGGATTCCTCTGACAGTCTGCTGTCTGTACCCATTGTTCAGGCTGCCCTCCTTATACAAAGTCATAATTTGTGTCTGAAATAATAAGGCTTCCATAATCATTTTTTAAAAATAAAATGGCTATAAATCCAATAATCAATTATCTTGCAATTTTATAATCCATTTTGTCTTGCTCTTAAAATAAGTCTTTATTTATGCAAAATTTTGTGATGTTGTTTAATGTTAACTTGAAAACTCTCTGGAAACATGTTGGACAGTGATTCTAAATATTGTTACGTTCCACTATAAATTATTCATAAGATGTATTGCTTTATATACCATGGATCTCATCAGTTTTCAAGTGTGAGAAGCTTCCAAGTTCATGGTCAATAGCTTAATTTTTATCATTGCAATAAGCCCTGTCAGTTATCTTTCTCAGAGTGACAATCTCATTTAATTCCCTCCCGAGAAGGAATCTGCCAAGCATCCAGCTTTGAATAATTAAAACCTGTCAGTCATTTTATTTTCTACTAAAAACCATATTTTATGGCATGAGTGGCTAGTTCATCCTCCAGCTCAATCTCACAGGGCTTCTTCCCACTATACAATAATAAGCATAAATGCCTTCTCCCATTTCCTTCTTGTTTCCACAAGATCTGAAAAACACCTGCACTCAAAGGGCTGAGACTCCATGAGGTATTCGTTTTGATCACATCATCACAGCCATTCACAGTGAACATGGCAGTGTTTTGTTTTACTATTATACTAGGTGATAAAGATGCTGTGGTGACTTGTGTTCTGGGCACCCTCCCAAGACATGTGCTCAGGAGTCAGTGGTTTTATCTTTCGCTGCTCTTATTTCACCAGTACAAATGTTAACGGTAAAAAGAAAAAGACTTGTGGGTATAAACAAAAACTGAGTTTACCTCATAGAGCCCTGAAAGGGCCCTAGAAACCATAGGTGCATCACAGATTCGAAGTGGTCATACAAGCAAATCCATCAAGAAATCAATAGAGGAGGAAGACACCAAGCTATTGGTGTACTAGAAGCTCAGAAGGATTTGGAGACAACACTGGGGGGAACAAGTATGACACCATCTCCCCAGCCACAGTTCTCCTAGGGAGCCATGTGGCCCATCTCTGTGACACGGTCTGTGTGTGAGTCATGATCTGATGAACATACCCAGGGTCCTAAGCAGTGGATGCGTTACAAATAAATTGGCTGTAATTCCAACATAATCAAATCACCCTTGTAAATCTCTAGGCATTTAAATGCTTATTACCCTAGATGGACCAGTGCTTGATATTTTACAATGTCACAAGGCAGAAGACAACAAATGTCTCTGGAAAGAGTGTGTTGTTCTCAAGAATCACAAGGTCACTTGTGCAGAGGAGACAGAGTGATGGGGTCTGCTAAACCCGGTAGAAGCAGTCAATGAACAGGACCAGGGGACAACAAGCTCAAACCATCAACTGCCACACTCATACATACTTGGAAAATACACACCTGACTGCGAGATAGTGCATCTTCAGAAGCTATGCCATTCATTCATGCATAGAGGAGGGAGGAGATCAGACAGTAAGCACAAAGTGAATGAAGTCAAGCTTCCCTTGTAGAGAAGGCATTTCTGGATCAGAGCAGAGCTGTGCTGACCTTACCACAGAGCCCATCAAGGAGTAGCCAGGCATGCTGGAGGTCCTGGCACCAAGTCACCATCTAGCCCTGACTCAGGCCCTGCATCCTTCCAACTTATGCTGATCAGAAAATAAAAGCTAAACAGTCACAGCATCCAGCCTTCAGCACCAGCCTGCAGGGATGAGCCAAAACCGTGAATTACCTCTGTCAATTCTCACTGCCTTGGCCCTCTCCTCTCTAACCTGCCCATTCCACTTGATCTCTCATGTCCCCAAACCTAGGCTTACATGTGATGTCTCTAAAATAAAACATCCACGTTTAGGTTTCCTTTCCTCAGACATCATTTATGTCAATTCCTAAAGACCCAGCCTGCAACTTCAATCCACACTCTGCCTAGTGAATTCTAGATGCCTGTATCCTATCTAGAAATAGAAATATATGTATCACTCAGTGATGCTGACTTTTCAGTAGTTAAAATGCACTAGAATAGGTCTTTGTTTATAGTCAACAATCTTAGCTGACAATATTACTGAAATTGGTAAATAGAGTCTGACTGTGTAAGCTCAAGACTATTCATGCACTGCTCTCTGCCCATCCTGGCCAGCTTCTTTCTTTCTTGCTCCTGGCCCCTGTACTCACAGAACATTTGCTAGTCTTGTACCCTTTTCTGCACCATTTGCCTGGACCAGCTTCTACAGAGCAATCTTCCATGACCTTCTCTCTGCCCACCAATAAGAAGCCTGCAGGGTGAGTTAGGGTTTTCCTGTACGTTATCTTGATTGTCTTCACATTTCTCTGCCTTTCTCTCATTCACAGGATATTGGAATCTTCTGTTAAGGTTTGGATTCACTCTAGGATGGTATAGAATTTGAAATCTGTGTGTATCACTTATTCACCTTGGTGCTTAGCACAAGCTCTAACAGAGAATGATGACCAGCAAACATCTAACAATGGCTTAGTGACTCTATGAACTATTCTCTTATCCTTTTAAATGTACAGCTAAAGAACTTGCCAAATCCAAGACCTGCTCCAGAATTACTAAGTATTCTGCCCCCAACATACACTACCTCCTACCTCCCATTTCCCATCCACAGGACAGTATTCATATGTACCCTGGTCTTCCACATAGGATTGTGATGTCTTCTTATAATGGACTTTTATTTTCTGTGGTGTTCTTCCACAGAACTGCCAGGAATGACCAGCATATTTTTGTCATTTGTTGTATGGATGAGTAATGCCTCCAGAAAGGAATGTTCCATGTTTCCAAAATAGCTCAAGTTACACATTTAAAGTAAAGGCATTTATAATCACTATGTCTTTCTAATCCCAAACTACTGTTCCATAGGACTTAGTCTAAAAGAATGAAGTCTTGGGAGAAGGACTCAATGCCCACAAAACAAACACCTGGGGAGCCAAAATGTAGCCAAACAGCTAACAGTCTTAGCTGGGCCTCCCTCTGGAAAAATGAAAGAGCAGAAGACCTTAGCTGGAGAGCCTTCCTGCCAGAGCTAAGGGTCAGCTATGACATATAGCCTTGGGCATGCTTCAAATTTTTCACCATGTCAACTTTTGGCAATTCTTTTGATTTTCACTTAGCCATTTTGGAGGAAGCTACTTGAGATTAGCTTCATTGTGCTCCAACACTTCAAGGTACATGAGGAAATCTACTACATGAGCCTGTTTTTGGCTTTGAAAGCCATTAAAGAACATGTGGGTTTGCAATGGCAACATCAAGTGAGCAAGAAGGAGAGGCCAGCCCCTGCCCCCCATGCACAGCATTGGTCCTGCCATACCAGCTCACAAAGGTGAGCATCTTTTTCTTTATACAAACTGAGCAATACTATGGTTCTAAGACTTAAAAATGTCACATATAAAATCTGAACCTAGACAAAACAAGACAGAACCAACTAACCAGCCAGGGTAACAAACATCTAAATTCCATTCCTTAAACCTGTTCTTCATTTGTGACTTTACAATTCTAATCATGAAACTACACAGCTGAAATTAAATTGGGACACAAAAAAACTAACAAATATCTAACAGTGGCCTTTCATGTTACCCGGAAACATGGTTAAGTGACTTTCATATCCTCTTCCAAAATTTGAAGAGAGTTTAAAAGGTTCTAGTCATGATTGCTTATGCAAGAAAAATAGAGTTTAAAAGGTTCTAGTCATGATTGCTTATGCAAGAAAAATAGAGTTTAAAAGATTCTAGTCATGATTGCTTATGCAAGAAAAAAAAAAAAAAAAACAAAAAGGACAAGAGATTTCTCTTTGGTATGCATGAGCCTTTCAAATACTATGCATTTATGATGCAGAGGTGTTTAAAACTAAACAAAACCAGAAATAAGTTACCGCCTGCTTCAAAGCATAATACTTAAGTTCCTCGTCTGCATTATTAATATTGGTCCTTGGAAATGAGAAAGAGCTGTGGTGTTATTTCACCCTGGGGACCTCTAAACCATTGTTCTTTCTTAATAAATTGCAGGCTGCTCTGCTCTGGGTTTTGCTACCAGCTTATGTGACACATGGATAGTGTTATTACGAGCTGGATGTAATGTCAGCTTGGAGACACGGGAACCTCACAAGGCAAGGCCACATTTGTTGCCCCGGGTTTTTAACTTAAAAAAAAAAATCCTGTTCAGTTTCATTCCCAAGAAACAGCTGAGTTGAGTGGGTTTCTGAGTGTGCCATTTTAAGTTGGCTATAGGACACCATTACTCTTCAAGGACAGAACTAAAGGGTCAGTTTAGAAGAAGAATACAGAAAACAGTGAATTACTTCTCTGTCATGAAAAAGCAATCCCCCTACCCCCCACCAAGTGTCACTTCCATGCTAGTGACTTAGAACCTGCTACTATCTACAGTGAAACTATAGTGGTTGATCTCTGTCATTCAGACTTGAGGCTGAGGCTGTGATTGAGCCACATTTGTAGTTGGTGCCCAGTTGGGGGATAAATACACACTTGAGTGATGATTGAGTGAAGGGCCAAACTGCTTGCTTAGAGACACAGAAGTGGAATCAACCATAGTAGAGGTCTAAAGTTTCTAGAGAGAAAGAAGAGCTGGGTGAGGAGCAAGGCAGAGCAGCAGATACTTTCTCTGGCAAAGAAGGGTGAAGGAATGAATACTATCCACCAAGAACTGGGTATTCTGTTGGTGAGGCTGTATCGGCCCACCTATGGCAGAATCTAGACTTTAGGGTGGCAAGTAGACTTGCTGTAACCCTACTCCATGCCTTTCAAACAAGAGCTTCCAGTCCTGAAGTCCTGATATTCTACTTTAAGGTGGCAGAGAGATGTGACAGTTGACACTGTATGTCAGCCTGGCTATGGTATGCAGCCTGGCTGTCACTGTGAATTTTTTGATTGTTTTAGAAAGCACATTACTCTCCACATTGTACTTGGCTTCATCCAATCAACTGAAGTTATTAAGAACATACATAGAGGTATCCCAAAAGGCTCTCCCTCAAGAATGCAGCATAGAAGGGTTGAAGAGACATCTCAACAGTTAAAAGCAGATCAGTGTTCAGTTCCCAGCACCTACATGGCTGCTCATAACCTTTCCTAAACCCAGGTCTTAGGAATCTGGGGTCCTCTTTTGGCCTTCACTGACTCCACATACTTCTGGATGGGGAGGGAAGATGCTCTCTCACATAAAATAGTAATAAATCTTTAAAAGACTTTATTTTAAAGGAATGCACCATCAAAATTGCCTATTGTCCTCCAAACTTCCTTATATTCTCCCTCTTCCTCAGTACCCTGCTGACCCGCAGAGACGGTAAGAAACCCATGCTCTGCAAATACATGGGTTTTGAGGACAGCATGGCGAAGCAGAGAGCAGTCTGAGTACTGTCACGTTGCTCACCATCATGGAGAAGGACCCTACTGTGCAAATGGGATGAAACTCAAAGGTTGACCTGAGAGAATAATCCCGATCTGGAACTCACATTTGTCTGGGAACTGTTTTCAGTAACAGCCTAGCTCTCCTCAGAGACCCTCTACTTGGATTTAGTACTTGGGAGTTCAAACACCATCATTACCATTCACTTTAAGGATGTCCCCCATGAGGGCAACCTCTAGCATTCTTGACCTTCTCCTCCTCTCCCATATTCCCACCTGATGTCCCTGCCCCCTGTTGCTGTCTGCTCACGTAGACCAGGTTTTCTATGAGGGATGAAGCTTGTCCAGCATCATGGGCACAGCCCCAACTTGGAATTAGATTGCAAAGAACTCAGAGAGGAGACAGAGCCCCGCGGGACCCACCAATTTCCTCCCCCAAGGAGGAGTTCAGGATGGCACCTGCGGACATGACAACTGCGCAGCTGCGTAGGCCGTGCGGGTGGAGCTGGCTCAGAGGCACCCCAGGTACCAGTGGCCGCCAGCCCAGCGCCGAGAAGGGTGGCTCTTTGCCATCTAGGGTGCGTACATGCACTCGCTTGCGAAGCTCACACAGCAACTCTGGCCTGGTGCGTCTGGCTTTGCGCCTTCCGCGGAAGCGCACCCCGTGCTTGTTGAAAGACATATAGTAGCGCATAGCCTTCTGCAGGCGTGGATTCAGCATCTTGGAGGACACAGTCCCTTTCCAGAGCCGGTACAAAAAGGCTCGGGACATGGAGGCCGACAGCATGTCACCGTCAAAGGCATCCTCAGGCACACGGCTCCGTCTAGCACGATGAAGCTTCTCCCGTTTGTGCTGGGCGGGTCCTGCCCGCAGCGACGGCTCCCCTGGGGAGGGCAGCCCCAGGGTGCCTTGCCTGTGGTGATGCCACTCTGGCTGACCCACAGCAAAAAAGTAGCCATCATCTTCCGGGTAGAAAGCGCTTTGTGATTTCCTCCCGACCTGGGATGAAAAAAACTCTTCCCCATCGTCAAAACCATCTTGGGTCTGGTCCCATTTCTGTGGGTCCCCAGGCCCGCTGTGGAAGGGGCTGACAGGGTGGCTGCTCAGCAGCACTTTGCTTGCCTCCAAACTCCTAGGCAAGGAGGGTTCCTGCAAAGCACCCATGATGGCCCGCTGCTTTCCCTGCACAGGCAGGAGCCCACGGCTCTCCAGGAAGGAGAAGGAGCTGGGCACAGGTGCAGCAGGGTTGCTGTTGGTGAAGTAGATGAAAATCGCCAAAAAGAGGAGCCCCCAAACAAATATTCCAAAGAGCATTCGTTGTCGCCATTGCTTCAAGTGCGGTTTCATTGCAGACCTCTGGGGCCGGCACTTCACCTTGGAGTTCTAAAGCGCTGCGAGGTGGGTAGAACCTGAAAAAGACACAAACCACAGTTAGCTTGGGAAACCTCTTGAGACACTGCTGGGGCAGCATTTGTGAAAAATCGATTGAAAGAGATATTAGAAGACAGGAAAGTTAACACTGATGAATTCACTTCTATCCTTCCTTCACTCTAGACCTTCGCCAACATTAAGGATCTTGGAAGAGAAAAGACTTTCCCAAACGCCTCTGGACATGTCTGCTGTTCTAGCTTGAGCACTCTTGTGGGGAACCTTGTGGCTGTACCTTCCCTTTGTACACAACATAGATTTCTAGTTTGGTGAGGCAAAGTTATAGAATGGAGCAGCAGTTTGCCTATTTTTATCTGCTAGCAATTCATCAGCGTCTCAACTCATATACATTATAGGCATCAATGGTAGGTATTTCTAAATTCTTCATGATCTATCTGGAACATAGCGGAAGTCCACCACTAGTAGTACTGAAAAAAGCAATGGTGGCGACTGCAACTAGAGGTAAATACTGTGCAGGGCACCTGCTGACTTCAATGCCCTCAAGGATTGCCCTCCTGTCTGTAACCAAGACTGAACCACCAGCGACAAAGTTAACCTAGAAAAGATACCAACAGTTGTCTAGTTGTGTTCCAGGCCTGATGTTTAGCACTTGTCCTGAATTATCTCCATAAGTATTATCAGTTTTAAATAAGACAGAAACCACTGTTATATCCATTTCTATGAATTAGAAGCAGGGGGCTGGAGACCTGGCTCAACAGTTATGAGCACTGGCTGCTCTTCCAGAGGTTCTGAGTTCAATTCCTAGCAACCACAGGGAGGCTCATAACCATCTATAGTGGGATCTGATGTTTTATTCTGGCATAAAGGTATATACACACAGAGATCACTTACACACATAAAAGGCAATAAAAAAATTTAGAAACAGGTCCAGAGAAGTAAACTAACATGCTCAAAAACAGGTTATAGCAAGCACTGTTGTGTACAAATCCATCTTGATTCTAGGGAGCACTAACTGTTGAAACTGTCTGCTCATACCGAGGGAAGGTATATTTCTAAATTTAGCTTGTTTCCTATCTGTGGTAAAGGATCATTGTTGTCTAAATGGTCACTCACCGCTATACTTTTGTGTTTTCTTCTGTACTAGAGTGTCATGGCCATGCCAATTACTGTCAAAGCTTCTAAGTGCTTACTCCTTATGTGTCCACACATCTCACTAGGAAGTGATAATGTACAGTTTCCTACAGAGCAGTCTAGGGCAGTGATTTGAGTGTCATCTTCCATGTTACTTGGCTAATCTGTCTGTCCATTAAGGATCAGTCAACATTCCTTCAAGTTATAATGTCCAACAAGAAAGGCCTGGGAGCCTTTTTTAGTATTTCAAGGATCCAGTGGAAATCAGAACATTATGCAGTTATTCTATTTCCGCTAAAACTGTGGGCATTGAAATATCATTCCATCACTACCTATACTTGGTGCTGACTCTACAAGATGGAGACTTCCATCACTTCAAATGGCAGCTGCAGGTAGAGTCACCAGGCCATGCCTCTGGTGATTCAGCTATCTAGAGGGAAGTCCCCACAATACTCATTATGTCTGATAATTTGTTAGAATGGCCAACAAAACCAAGCAAAATGGTATAGTCAATTATTTTAGTTTTATATAAACAATGCTCACAGGGTGATAGATACATAGCTATAGCTCTGGAATATCAAATCTTTACTAGTCAGAGAGGCTCCATTGAACCTCAGTGCTAGCATTTTATTGAGGTTGTATTATATGGGTGTGACTGGATGAATTACCTGCCTTGAGAATAAATTCAACAGCAGCTTTCCTTTCTTTGCTGGAGGTTAACCCCAGGTTCCAAGCCAGAAATTTCACATGGTTAGCCTTTCTGAGGTCCCCACCCTAAAGCTTTGTAGGAGCCTCTGACTCACTTTAGTAGTATAATGAGAATAGTCCTATCACATGCTATTTGAAATTAGAGTTTCAGAAAGGATCCTACAACAGAGATGAGAAGAACTCCATCATTCTCTTCATCCCAGGGCTACAATTGTGAATTTGAAAGCCTGTGTTCCTGCCTCTGACTGAGAATAGTTTTACTGCTCTAAGCAGCTTTTGGGTGGGTAACACAATAAAGATAATAACATCATTTCAGAATTAGCCTGTGAGAACATTTTTATAACCTACCAATAAAGGTGAGGTGTGTGCAGAGCCAGGGGTATCACATAAGAAAAACAGCTTTGAGCTGTTGGGAAGGAGCCAGACACCTCTGGCCCCAGGGTCCATGCCCCCTGTGCAACATGAATTCATGTTGCTTTATAGTTTAGTGGCTGCAGGAGCCACAGTGCAGCCAGCTCTGAAGGTGCACCTGCTGTATTAGACAGAATGATTCCTAAGATCAGAGGCCGGCTGCATTAAATGAAAATGCCTCTTCCTTGAAAAAAAAAAAGATGGGGAAGCCTTTTCTGTCAAGGGAAATGTTGGCAGGCACAGTAGGGAGGGAAAATAATGAGATGATGTCTGGGGACACATGGAAGAGAAGGTCCTGCCGGGTACCCAAAGCCCTGTGATTGTTTGTTCTTTTCTGCATGATGTGTTAGACAGGAGAAAGCTGAAGATCCTCAAAGTTGGACAAAAGGAATAAGAATTCCAAGACAAGGAAAAGCAATTCTCTATCAGGTAAGATGCATGTGCCTCCAGACATAGTAATTATAGAGACAAGGAGGTTATCTACCTCCACTCATGATCAAGCTTCAACTTTTAATAAGCCTTCGCTGCAACTTTGGTGGCTGCAAAACTTCTGTTGCTAATTAAGAGACCACTCTCCAAAATGATTGAATCTCAAAGCAGGAGAAGATGCTCTGCTAGCAAAATACACAAAATGCCCTCTGTCTTCATCAGGCACATGTTTATAACAGATCTAGGACATAAAGGCAAGGGGTATCAAAGTTAAAGTATACATCCCTTTTCCGTGTAAAAGAGAGGGAAGCTTTTGTTATGCAATAGAAGCCATCTTTTCCCTTTTATAGCACATCTGAAATAATATAATGACATCGCTTAAATAGTCACCTGTTAGGCTCACTGCTATATGTCATCATTAGCTGGTGTTGATATAAATGGCATCAGAGATAGATAAGAGACCCAGCGGGCAAATCATCTGTCCCCAGATGCCAGTGGAAAGTGCTCCCTAGTCAGACATTAGAGTGTATATTGTCAATGAGGGTTAAATGACTGGGGTTGTCAAGTTCCTACCACTTTCCCCGTGACAACAGCTGTGGCAAGATCATCAGCAGACTGGACCAGTGTGGGATTCTCTCCCTTCCGCAGCCACTCTTGCTTATTACCTAGCAGCAGGGAAGGGTTTGGTTCCCAGTGGATTTTCTCTGTTATTGGAAAACTACTTCCTATTCCCACCCCTTTCTTCCACTTCCATTTCTAGAGAAGCCTCAGGGAAATTCTGTATTTGCACATAGGGAACCTATCAATCCTTAGAAACCATTCTGATTGCCTTGCTCATCTAGAAGGTTGGTAGGTTTCTTTAGCTTAGACATGGATTCCCCCTCCACAAACACAAGAAGAGCCCAGTTGTCTTAAGGATAATTGTAATTATACAGAAGAATGTTTAAATTCTCCTTCAAAATGTTCTGAAAGAAATCACAGTTTCTCAAAGGCACAATTTATCACACTTTGTCAGATGAAATTATGAAATGTAAACACTTCTTCAAACAGTGCAATGCAGCATGATGTTAGGAGCTAAATTCCTATTTTGATGAAGAGCAAAGAGTTTAATCCTAGGCCTTGCCTCTTTAAAGGGATCACTCCATACCAAAGTAGACTAGGTTTATCAACAGTTTTGGGGGTTCAGGTTTGTTGTTGACAGTGGCAATATTTAACGTGTTTTGATATGTTTGCTGTAACCCCAAAGACCAGGTTTTCTGTAGGTTTCAGAACCACTCAGATTTTTTATATATTCAAAGGAGTTGTCTGGATCAGTTTCAAACCTAAGAATTTATTTTAACATTAAAGATTTAGCATGTGAGCTATGAAGAGAAACCCATTCTAATGGTCTTCACAATCTGTCTCCTTAAAATCAGTTCTTGTTACAGCTGGGAAGGCATTGGGCACACAGGAGGAAGATACAGTCATTCGGCTGGAAATCTTCTATCGCGTCCCAACTTCAAGGGCCTCTTTACAAATGACCTCTTTCCTTTCTTCACTTTTGTAAACATAAGAAAGTCTATAGACAGCCAAGTACAAAGGACTAAGAGTCCCAGCCCATTTTTAAGCCAATAGTCAGAAGAACAGAAGGGAAGGTCAGCCAGGTCATGGGAGCTTTGTGGTGATGGGGCACTGGCTCCTTTCTAAGGAGCACATCAAATCTTTGTCTTTGAAAGGGCAGTCCCCGTGATAGAAAGACCTCTTTTCTGTGACAGGGTCGGGGCATGGTTTGTGTCCAGATGGATGTGGATATACAGGCCTCTTAGAAAGGGATGGCAGGTGCAAAGAACCTCACTTGGCAAAGGTGTGAGCTGGCTTTCTCCCTTCCTAATTTTCCTTCTTTACTTTTTATTTTCAATACACCCTGACCACAGTTTTCCCCTTCACTCTCCCGGAACCCCACCCTGCACGTCCGTTCCTCTTTTTCCTTCAGAAAAGAGCAGCCTTCATAAGGAGGATATCAGTTAAACATGGCATAATAAGACACAATAAGACTAGGCCCAAACCCTCATATAAAGGCCGGGCCAGGTAACCCAGTAGGAGGCAAGGAGCCCCAAGAGAAGGCAAAAGAGTCAGAGATACCCCCACTTCCACTGTTACGAGTCCGACATAACACAAACCCCCAGTCTAACAACCATATATGCAGAGGGCCCAGGGCAGACCCATGCAGTCTCCATGATTGCTCATGGTCTTTAGTCTCTGTGAGTCTTGCTTAGTTCTGTGGGCCATGTTCTCCTCATGTCCTCAAACCATCTCCCTGGCTCCTGTCATCCTTCCCCCTCTTACTCAGGGTTCTCTGAGCTCTAAGGGGAGGGCCCTGATGGAGATAAATATTGCATGAAATTTCTGTCCCACCAACACAACTAGCAAATACCCATCAGCCACTTCCCAAATAATTGGCTCTGAGGCTTAATATTATAATAATATTAGTATACTTAATACTAAGTAATAATATTGGGCCAGTAGCTCAAGCTTAATACTAACTAGCTCTTACACTTAAATTAACCCATAATTCTTATTTGTGTTTAGCTGCGTAGACTTGGTACCTTTTCTTAGTCCACAATTCTTATCTTGCTTCCTCTGTGTTTGGCTGGTGACTGCTTCTCTGCCTTTCCTCTTCCCAGAATTCTCCTAGTCTGGTTGCCCCACCCATACTTTCTGCCTGTCTCTTGGCCAATCAATCAGTGTTTTATTAAACCAATAGGAGTGACAAATCTTTACAATGTACAAGAGCATTATCACACAGCAGATGGAGATCTCCAATTTGGGTTCTCTCTGTCCCTAATGTTTGGTTGTGTATCTCAGGTCTTCTCCCATCAGCTGCTAGGGAAGACCTCTCTGTTGACTATTGGGCTAGGCACTGATCTATGAGGGTGCTGAGGCAATGAATGGGACAAGCTACAGTGGAGATGACTACAAACTACCTGTAGGTGGCAGCAACATCTTACTCAGTTTTGAACTTTCAGAGCCTAAAGTGGGATAGTTTATGAGGTGTTCTTAACCTGAATCAATCAATATCTCTCTCTCTCTCTCTCTCTCTCTCTCTCTCTCTCTCTCTCTCTCTCTCTCTCTCTCTCTCTCTCTCTCAAAGCTGGAGCTAGTAAAATTCTTTGCTTGCTCTGTGGCTGTCCACATAGGCTCCTAGGTGTTTAGGAGGATGGCTCTGTCGGTTTGTGCTTTTCAGCCTATGAGGAGGGTCTGAGTAGCTCCAGGAAAGTGTATGGTTAAGCTGTTAGATGATTAAGCCTTTTGCATGTCTAGACTGATATATGATTATATCATTGAATGGCTAGGTTGTTCTGTGTCTATAAGGTTAAACCATGATGGTATTGAATGGATGAAGCTATGTATGTAGTAGGTTGTTGTATGGTTAGGTTGTTGAATGGTTGGACTGTGGTGTATGGAAGCTGCTATGCAGTAAAGATGTTGAATGCCTAGGCTTTAGCATGTGTTGGCTGCTGCATGGTTCATTTGAGTAAGCACACACTCTCTCGATCGCACACACAATGTGTATGTGTTGGAGGAGAGAGAGAGACAGAGACAGAGAGAGACAGAGAGAGAGAGAGAGAGAGAGAGAGAGAGAGAGAAAGAGAGAGAGAGAGAGAGAGAGAGAAGACTGTGTGTGTATGTGCCAGGTATCATACCAAGCATGATACCTATAGCATCTCTTTCAAATTCATGTTAGAATGACACACAACAAAACCTTCAGTAAGTATTCTTTCATCCTGTTTGAACCCGAAACCTCTAAAAGGCTCTCTACAAAACCCTTCTTTTCCTGAAACCCTGGAAAATTTCCTATGTGCTACATATGTACCAATTTTAACATTTTTATGGATTTTTTATTATTGCTGTTTGTCTCTGCCATAAACTATGTCCCCATCTTCTGACCAGCTCCTTAAATTTACCAGTCCCATGTAAATCTGTAATCATCCTGCCACCTCAAAAATCTGGTTTCATTTGCTGCAGCAACTGCTTTTTCCCAGCAAGGCCGCAGAAACCATGCCTCTGCATTGGTAGTGTTCACTGCAGATATTTGGTCTTGGGACCACACCCTTACATGTCACAGTGTGCTGCCAGATAACACTTCCAGACTTCCAGAGATGTTACACTGATGACTCTGGCCACCCCCCCAGTGTGTGTGTGTGTGTGTGTGTGTGTGTGTGTATTAGAAACGTGTACTAAAGCAAAGTTGGAGTACTTCAGTGAAGAGAAGGACTAGAACTGGACACTGATGAGGAGGAGGATGAAAGAGGGGGGGTTGTTCCAAGCCTCACAACACCTAGGCTTGTTCCTACATGAAGATGGATACAGAGGACAGGTATTCCAAGGAGCATAAAAGGTTTGGGTAGGCTGAGGGTGGGCTGCTCTCACAATATGGTAGCATATCTTTCAAGGTCAGTTAATTTTTGGAGAGTCCAGCAAGTGGGAAGTAGTTTCGAAGGCAGATTTACATCTGTGAGTCTCTCAAGCAGCCTTGAGTGAGACAGGCAGGGGAAGGGGAAATGATTCCAGAAGGCTACCGTTGGTTGTAGAGAGACAATGCAAGCTGCCTAGTGTAAGAATCTACGGGCTTTCTGAAACAGCATTCTGGCTTTGGATACAGTGGCTCTTTGTTTTACAATCAATAGCATCCAAATATTTACATTTTCCATCACAAATGTGCCAAAGCCTGTGGTTGGAGCTGCCATTCTGATTCAGCACTGATATTTAACTGTTCAGAAGATGTGGAGTTGCAGGCCTGCCTTTGAGACCGAAGGCTTACATGAACTCCTAAAATGGAAATGGGCTTGGAGGTAACATACAGATGACCAAAAATGGCTCTTAAAAGAGACTTTTGTACAAGCAGAGACTACTATTTCTTGGAAAACACAATGCAGGTTGCTCCTCATCCTAACCAAAAAGGTACAGGGTATTGCCATAGGCTGGCAGCGCATGTGATGGGAAGAGTGGCATGTCAGAGCCAGTATCTCTGATCTTGGCATCACATGGTACAGAACAACAAGACAGCAATAGCCAGGGATGTGGCTCATTGGCAGAATGCTAGCTTAGCTTGTGTGCAAACCTTGGATTCAGTTAGCACATGAAGTCAAATGTGGTGGCTCATACTGTTGTGATTCTGGCACTTGGGAGGCAGAGAACCATGAGGAGCAAAAGTTCAAGTTTATACTTCCTTTGCTACTTAACGTTATACTCTAGCTCCAAACAAAAACAAAACATAAAAAAAAGAAGAGAAAAGGCAACCTGTGGTTGATGATAAATCTCTGTGGTTAGAAGATTGTCACTTTATAACCTAACAACAGACTTTTAATTTCTATACCAAACCTGAGTTGTAGCTATCACCATTGCCTTATAGAGTGAATGAATGAAATGCCATTCTCAGCAGAGTCTGGTCCACACTGAGAGCCCAGGTCCTATTGTTTTTTAAATATAGATTTCATATTTTGTACAAATGCAAAGAATGGTAAAGAAGTTCAGATTCTCCTGGTTTTGACTTTGAGTCTCATATGCTCACTTGAGCATTTACCAGCAGGCATCACCCTCTCCTTAAGTGACTAAGTTGGGACATCCCTAGTTAGACAAACACTACTATCTGAATACAGCTAATAATTATGGAATAAATCTTCCCTAAATAAAGACCTATCTCTGCTGCTTCAGTCATGAATGCAAACCTGCCCTGGAAGGGCTGATAAGTATCTGCTAATAGATTCAGTGTGCTAATCAGCTTATTATAGTTCATTCCATTATAATTCAATAAATATTTATTAAGTTGAAGATAAGGGTGCATATATGTCACACCGTGCTTTGTCCTTAGAGAACTGACTTAGTAATAAAAGCAAGCATAGGAAGGAGTCAAAGCCCCACATCTCTCCAGGCCAGAAAACCAGGCCCCTTAGAAGAACCAAAGAAGAAAGGAGGTTTCAGGGAACTTGCAGCAGATTTCAGAGGCTCCCGATGACATTTGCGTCTCCCTCTGAAGGAGGATTTGTGTATAAAGATCTATGTAAAGAGTAAAAATAGAAGAAAAGCTAAACATCTTAGTGCTGTCTCCATGAGCAAATATCAAATATGACCCGGGAGGATGTCAAAGGCTGGAAAACCAGACCCACAGAAGGGCTATTTAGGTTACAGCATACAACATATCTCAGAGCTCCACCGTTTAAATGCCTTTAAGGGGAGCAAAGAAGAGGGAAGAAGGGTGTGTGCACCATGCAGAAACATTTAAGGACCTGGAATAGAAAATATTGCCACCATTAAATCTGGGTCCATAAACTCCTTTATTAGCATCTGTTTTCTCTAATGGAAAGTATGTAATAATTTTAAATAATAACAACAACCATAGGGCTTGTAAAAGTAAGACAGACATATTACCAATTGCAATTATATTCTTGTTTCTATTTCCAAAGCCCTTTAGGTAAGAATTCCTGCTATGAGAGTAACATAAAACAGAAAAATGTGGATTTTCCAGTAAGTTCCATATTTAGTCAAAACTTTGATGAGACAGTGTTAACAGTCGAGAAGAGACAAATTGTAATATACTTGTTTTTAAGAGTGAAGACGGGACAGTGGGATGGCCCAGGGGTGACAGTGATTGCCTCTGAGCTTGCTGGCCTCACTGTGAACCCTGGGACCAATATAGTGGAAGGAGATAGCTGAACCCTCCAAACTTTCCTCTGACCTCCACGCTCTCATATGTACTCTGACTTATACACATGAAAGATGTAACAACGTTCTTAGGGAAATGAAGAACACAAAGCCCACACTGGAACAGTCAACAGCTGCCACACCCTTGGTGAACTTGGGTGAGTTTCTGTCCTTTAAACTGCACCTTTGCATTTCAAATGAAAAGAGTCCCAGCTCCAGAGAGTAACAATGTCTTACTTTCTACTTTTCTTTTTGAATTTTCAAGTAACAATTATATGTACTCAAGGGGTACAGTCTGATATTTCAGCACACTGTGTATTCATCAGAGTATGGTAATTCCCATTTTTACCTCTTTTATTGTTTCTTTCCTTGGAACACTTAACTCCCTTCTTCTAGTTTGTTTTTTGATAAAACGAATAGGAAGTTATTGTTGAACAGGCACTCTACTGTGCCAACACATCAGTGTACTCAGCAATGTTGCCCTTGAATTTCCTTACTGAACAAGTCCCAATGCAAACTCACAAGAAACAGGATAAACTAAGGCAACACAACTCCTCCCTTAAACAATTATATGAAATTTTTTAAGGCACAATTAATGTTTAAAAAGAGACTGCTAGTTATTTGATTGTTACTGAATTTTAACAGGGCCCTACCATTTGAAATTTTTTAAAAGACATTATTATTCCGCTCTCACAGGAGTGTTGGGGATTAACCTGGTACCCTGAGCACCTGTCTATAATAGAAAAATGACAACTCAATCCTATGACATGGTCCATCTTGAACATTGTGAATATATGCAAAAAAGGGAATGTGTTAAATTAAAATAAATAAATAAACAACCTAACCCCAGATGCATAAATCCCAATGCAAAAACTGAAGAAGCACAATAAACAAACATGTGAACTAAAAAAGGAATCCAATACAAGATAGAAAAGTGGAATTTATTAAAGAGGTACAAATAATGGGAAAAAAGGCTTACTTAAAATGCTGGAAATAAAACTTCAATAATGTCAAACAATAATAATATTCTTTAAAAATAGGATAATTCAGAGGAGGTTTCAAATATCAAGCCTTAAAAGAAGAAAATGAGTTTGTACATTTAACCAGTAATTAAAACATATTTTTAAAACACTGAAGATCTTTTGGGATGTGATGAAAAGACCTATCTATGCATCACGGGTCAAGAAGGAGAGGGACTGCATGACAAAAGCAGAGAAAACATTTTTTAAAAAAAGCAGAAAATGTCCTAAGTATATGAAAAAATACTGGAGAAAGTACAGGGGGTATTTAGAATAATAAGCAGACAAGACTATAAAAGAGTATATTATAGATGAAACATTAATATGCAGAGCAAAGAAAGTATATTCCAACCTACATGACAGAAACAGTGGCATATAAAGGCAGGCACATCAGAATAACAGCTGATTCCTCTAATTAAAAAAAAAAAAAAGACCAAAAAACTTTAAAACTCAGGAGGATTTATAATTCTGCAAGTTTATTATTCCTAGTAAAACTTATCCATCATAATTGAAAAAAAGGGAGGAAAACTTCCTACAATAAAAATAGGCTAAAAGAATTAATGACTGTCAAGCCACTTCTATAGAAGATGCTGCAGTGACAGCTTCAGAGTGAAGAGAAAGATGATCACATCCATGAGGCTACACAGCAAGGATGAAGCCCTGCCCTGTTAGAACAATCGTGAAGTAAATGAGGCATAGTAAAACACCAAAGATTATAAATAGCAAGTGACAGGGATTGAATAGTGACTCAATACCATAGTCAGAGTAATTGATAGGTCATTCTGAAAAAAAATAAACAGAGAAATATTTGAGTTAAATGGCAACCAGGGTGAAATGGATCTAGCAGACGTCCATAAGACATTACACACAAACAGGGCAGAACACACATTCTTCCCAGCAGCCTTCAGAATCACTCTGAAATTGCTCATAGAACGTGACACAAAGGAAGCCTTAACAATACAAGAATGTTGTATTTTATCTGAGCACAATGAAATGCTGGCTATCAACAGCAAGATAAACTACAGAGCATATACAAACTCAAGGAGATTAAACCAGAATACTGAATAGAGAGCAGGCCATTGAATAAATCAACAAACAGTAACTTCCAGAATGATACAAAGATGAATGCAACATAGAAGAACCTATGTACTATAATGAAAGAAATCTTAAAATGAGATTTTTATGCTCAACTGCCTATATTAAAATCTAGAGCTCTTAAATAAATACATAAATGATGCACATCAAGGTCTCAGAAAATTAAGCCAAATCTTACAGTGGTATATGAAAATAAATATAGTTTAGGGCAGAATTTAATGAAATGAAATGGAAACAACATTTACAGTCATAGCAACAACAAAATACAGAGCATGAACTAGCTAATTCTTGCAAAGATAAACAAGATTGCAAACCCTTATTCAAACTAAACAAAAGAGACAGAGAGAAGACTGGAAGTAATAAGAGTTTCAAAGGGACACACTACCTCAGATAGCAATTAGATCAATATAACATGCTTTAAAAATACTAATCAGGTTTGCTGGAGACATAGCTTGGCAGTTCTGAGCCCTGGCTCTCTTTATGAGGTCTGGGTTCAATCTTAAGCACCCACGATGGGTCATCTTTAATACCAGTTCCAGGGTATCTGATGTTTTCTTCTAGCCTTCATGGACAACAAATGTGGTACAGACCTATATGCAGACAAAGCACCCATAACTATAAACATAAAGGTTAAAAATTTTAAATAAGTCAAGCAAACTACTTACTGCAATCATATTATATTGGAAAGTCTAAAATAATTGTATATGGTTCTAGACTCATAAGATATACCATATACCACAATAAAGCCAAGATGATACAAAAAAATAAGACAAATTTATAAGAAACAACAAGATTAAAGCAATGATAAAATAAAAAATTTCTCAACTAAGGAAGTCCAAGGGCAGGTGACTTCAAAAGGTTGAATTCAAAAGAATCATGGAAGGAGGCAATGCCAGCCCATCTCAAACCATCCAATGGAATATGAGAAGGAGTGCTGCAAAACTCTATGAAGCCAGGATTATCATGGTACCCAAACAAAATAAAGATAAAATATACGACATATGATACATAAAGAAAATTGGGGCTTGGAAATAGGCCATTCAGTAAAATTCTGTGCTCATGAGAACATAAATTAAGACCCTGGAACCTGCAGTAAAAAGAGCTAGGCATTTTGGTATAAATTGCAGTCCCATCGCTGGAGAGGTGGAGAAAGACTTCAAAGCTCAGGACAGTGAGCAGTCCTATTTCAAACAACAAAGTAGATGGCTCCAGAGAAATATAATTTAAGGTTGTCACATATACCAACAAATACACACTTGTACACACACACCCACACATACACACACAACACATGATAAACAAATTCCCCTTAGAAGCACAAATAATAAAATAGCCCAATCCAAGGCCACATGAGAAAACTAATTCAGTATGAACAAAATATGGTCAAGCTGGTGATCATAGCTGTTAACTGTCAAGTTTACAGGACTTGGAACCACCTGGGAAACAGACTTCCACACACATCTGTGAGGGATTATTTAGTTTCTGGTAATGCTTGTAGGAAGATTATCTTGATTATGTTCATTGATGTGGGAGGGCCCATCTTAACTGTGGGGAAGGCCATTCCCTGAAAGTGGAATCATGAAAGGTAGAAAGTGGAAAGAGTGAGCTGATTGTGATATTCATCATTTGGTGTGTAATTTCAGCACTGGGGAGGTAGAGATAGGCAGCCTTTTTGATTGCAGATGCTACATAACCAGCTGCTCCAACTTCCTACTACCCTTTTTTCCATGACATGGACAGTAGCTCAAACTGGGAGCTAAAAGAAACCCTTTCTCTTTTAAGTTGTTTTTATTAAGTTATTTTAATTTAACTTAATATTAATTAAATTAAGTTATTTTTTAAGTTAAGTTAAAGTTAATTTATTATTGCAACAAGGATAGGAGCTAAGCCATATGGAAATCAGTAAGTGTAATACATCATATAAATGGGCTCAAGGGCAGAAATTATATGATCTTCTCGAAAAATGCAGACATTTCTTTTGACAAAATTCAGCATCTCTTTATGATAAAAGACCTAAGAGACTAGGGATAAAAGAAATATAGCTTAACAAAGTAAAGCTGTTATATGATAAATATACAACCAACATTTTACTTTTTACTAAGTTATGAGAAACTCAAAGTATTTCTAATACAATTAAGAACAAGACAAGAGTCTCTCCACCTCTATCCATTATAGTACTTGAAGTCACAGCTCAAGCAATAAGACTAGAGAGGTATGAAAGGGATACAAATAAAGCAAAAAGAAGCAAAAGTCTCCTTAAATTGTAGATGACACAATTTCATATATAAGAGACCCTAAAGATTTAACCAGACTCTTATAGCTGATATATACTTTAAGCAAAGTAACAGGCTACAAAATGAGCATGCAAAATCAGCAGCCTTCCTACAGAACAAAGATGAACATACTGAGAATGACATTGATGAACAATTCCATTTGGAATGGTCTCAAAAAAAAAAAATGACTTGGTATAACCCTGACCAACAAAGTTAAGACCTTTACAATGAAAACCTAAAAAGATAGAACTTGAGAAATACAGTACAAAATGGAAAGGCCTCTTATGAGGATTGGAAGAATCAATATTGTGAAAATAACTATCTTACCTAAAGGAATCTACAGATTCAATAGGCTTCCCAACATCCCCTCCCCATGTTATTCTTCACAGAACGAGAAGTATCCATAGTTCTTACACAAACATCAAAAAATTAAAATTGACAGCGCTGCCTTGTAGCAGCAGTAGCAGCAGGTGGTATGCACTTATGCACATATGTGCATATTTTGATTCTCAGCCTCCAGGGGCAATGGAGCCTTTCCTGGTACTCCCATTTCTCCTTCTTCTACCCAGTTCTTCCTGAATAAAGGGAGTCCTCAACCTACTGAGAAACCATGATCCTGGTGTGGTATTCTGTTACAGGCTGTGTAGCCCAAACTGCTGTTCATATGGGTTGGTCTAGATATGCAGGAAAAAAGGCTGCAAGACATGACTTATCAGAGAGTGGGTGACAAATACATCACAGTACTGTTAAATAGCCAAAAGGAAGAAGATGTACTGGGAAAAACACTTTAAATTAGGATATTCTACCAATTTATTCGGTTTTCATTGTATGAGTCACTGTCAATATTTTGATTTGGTGATTATGACACAGTGATTCTAGTCAATTTTTTGTTTCGAACAGTAAGTTTAAAGGAAAAGATGATTCTTGTATGAGTTTAAGTCCCAGAGCAAATCATTGTCAGGGGAAAATGTCAGGTAAATGAAGATGGCAGTTTACTGTGCAGACATTCACGGGATGTG
This sequence comes from Sigmodon hispidus, assembly GCA_004025045.1. Taxonomy (NCBI): domain Eukaryota; kingdom Metazoa; phylum Chordata; class Mammalia; order Rodentia; family Cricetidae; genus Sigmodon; species Sigmodon hispidus. The sequence continues at coordinate 43,389 of PVIH01005179.1, read as the reverse complement.
GTGAGGTGGGATTAGCACTCCTAAAATTTGATTTTGAGGATGGGGACTTTAAAACCTATTAAAGGAACTCTGAAGATGTGAAGGCTCTAACACCCGTTTTCTAATGATTGGACTCAGTAGCCATAAGTCCCAGATGAGCCCAGATGTCCATCACGCACCCACCTACTGCTTTTTACCCTTCATTCCTTTTTAGACATCCCAGCACCTACTTCACAGTGCAGCACAGATGAAGTACAGCTGGCTGGCTCTCCATAGTCAGGGGTCTAGCATTTATGAAAAAAGAATTAACTGCAGATCAAAAATAATTTGGGAAAATAATTGTGTCTGTACTGAGCACACATAAGCCTTTCCCTCTTCTTGTCTTTATTCCCTAATCAATACAGTACAGCAAGTATTCACCTGAAACCTGTACTGTATTTGTTATTGTAAATCAACTAGAGATGGTTAAACTATCCAAGAATTTGCACAGATATTCTTTGTAGATGTTACACCATTATATATATGAATCTTGAGCACCCTCAAATGTTGGCAACCACTGAGGTCTAATAAAATTCCTCCACAGTGACCAAAGAAGGACTCTGTAACTTTTCCTAATGGGGCAGACAGTGGTGTGGGAAAACAGAGCTGAATTGCACATGAGTATGGTACCATGTAGTCTGCATTAGTATTTTTTTCGCCTACCACATCCCTTTTTACTATGTGATTTACCTCCATTCACATGGAATGCTACTCACTCACAAAAGTTAATGTCACAAAGGAACCTGAGTATAGCCCTTCCAATTCATGGTCAAGTTTAAAAGGCACATTTCCAGAGTTGAGGCACAAACAAATTTGCTGAGCTGGTTTCTTCTTACTCCACAAAGGGTAAAATTGATCCCTTGCTTCTGGATCCAGAAGCAGGATCCAGAAGAGTCAGATGCCAACCAAGGTGTCTGAAGAGCACCCCACATTCAAGCAACCTCCTCTCACCCCCACAGCTGCACTATGGCGACTGTGTGCCAGCACATCATGGACTCTACTGCTCCAATGTGGTTCCAGTACCACAACTTTGAGCTGTTCTTTGCTTGTTTTTCATTAGCAGATACACTATAGTGATAGGTTTGGGGTGTTTATTTATTTATTTTCAAATTCTTTGGTAATTTCATGCATAAATTCAATATACTTATATCATATTCCCCCTTTCTGCTCCACGAATACATCTCCTTCTTAATCTTCTTTCAATTTCTTCCTCCTTTTCTTCTTCTTTACCCCACAGTGTCCAATTTTTACTGCTCATGTGCACATGGGTGTAGGGTGTCACTCACTGGGGCAAGGCAACCTATCATGTCCCACACTGCTGAAGAAAACTGACTGTCCCTCAGAGACCATCAATTGTCAATCATTCCTCAGCTGTAGGTTGGGCTTCCCATGTCCCTTTCATTTCCATACTGTTAAGGCCTTGTCCTATGCAGATCGTGTGCAGATGACCACAAGTACTGTGAATTAATGAGTGAAGCTTCTCTGTCGTATAGAAGACACGATTTGAAAGCAATCCTTCTTGTCTTATGGCTTTTACAGTCTTGCTGGTTTTCTTCCACAATGGACTTGGGGATAGGGAAGTTTAGCATGGCCCTATTACTTGTTTTTGTGTTATTTTTTTTTTCTTAATTTTCAAATACCTGGAACATTCATGCACCGTGCCTGGTGTGGCCTCGCCCCTTTTTGTTCTCTCCTCTTACTGCTCTTCTGGTACCTTCCTTACGCCCCTCCCCCACCCATCCTACTTCTTGAACATGCCCTACTCATATTGCCTCATAGTGTTTGCACAGGGACTTTCCTCTGCCTGAGCCCATCCCTCTCTAGACTGGCTTGGCTGCCTCTTGGTTTTATGGAAATGCTTTCCCAGTGTTCTCCTGTGTCCTCTCTTCCCAAGTTAGGTGGCTTTGTTTTGATGTTTGACATTGACTATTAACTTATGTGTATTGCCCACCTTTCTACTCTGGTAGGCTGCAGACTCTCTTGTGAACCACTCATCCACGATCTGCCCAGGAAGGAAACTAGAAAGAAAAGAAGTTGTTTTAGGTGTGATGTGGGGTCATAGTAATTCTAAATAAGTATCCTGGGAAGGCCCGTATAGAGATTGAAATATTGAACCTGGCAAGGAATGGACCATGAGGAGCTAAGATTAGTGAGCACATTTCAAGAGGAGGAGCCTCAGCGGTGAAAGGCTAAAGCAGCTAAGAGTCTGGCTGCCATGCACTGTAATGTGGGAAAGTTCTCGATTATTTAACATCCCTTTTAGAAGGAGCCAGCCACCTCTTACCAAACCCACAGACACAATGAACAGAAAGTGCTGGCTTCTGAAATGCATACTGTCTGCTCTTGGTAACGTCAAGATTGCCATGCCACTTGAGGACACATTCAACACAGGAGACTGTAGTGTCCTCCTTGGAGCTCAAGAAAGACCCTTTCCCACAAATGATTTTGATAAAACTCCTTTGAAACAATGAAACTATGACTTCTGGAAGTCTAACTTATAACATACAGAACCAAAAAGAATAGCAAAGGAAAATATTAAGACCACCGCAACTATGACCGGCTACATAGAATACGGTGGGGAAGCCCTGATCTCTTCTTGATACATTAGTAATAGGTGAACAAGCAGAGCAGAGAAGTGAGATCATAATCATGGCCAAATAAACCAACTCTGCACATAAACCTCCCCAGGATGACTCATATAGAGCCTAGCATGGAGAAAAAAGATTCCCTGTCCAACAGCAGTGTCAACAGGCATCTGCTTTCTTTGTAGTCCACCCTCTTCCTTCATAAAGATCTCTGCACAGAAATTGTCCACCTGCCTCTTAAGGAGAAAGCTCATTCACAAGTACGGAAATGTTAATTTACACAGGTAGAGAATTTGGTTATGTATCTAATAATGTAAAATGTTCCAACAGTTGAAGCTTTGAGGGCCAATCCTGTGCCACAAGTAGAAAATTCCATCCTTGACTCCTGTGAGTAGCTGCAGAAAAATGAAAGCACTCTAAAAATCTGGACTGAGGGAGAACCTCCGCTGCGGCGGTTTGGAGACGCGGAACCATGTCTTCTCTTTAATTATGTGAGGGCCTAAGGATTTAATGGGGGGAAGAGAGTGGACCAGGACTGGGATCCAAGCTGGCGGATTTCCCGATCTTCGGTGCTCTCTCAGCTCTCCCGCCAGCCGCGCCACCAGGGTGTATCTCCTTCATTTCAGCCCAGAAAACAGCCTCCTGAAACTGTTTAAATGAGAATGTCCTTGGCTCAGAGAGTACTCCTCACCTGGCTTTTCACATTACTCTTCCTGATCATGTTAGTGTTGAAACTGGATGAGAAGGCACCTTGGAACTGGTTCCTCATATTTATCCCAGTCTGGATATTTGACACTATCCTTCTTGTCATGCTGATTGTAAAAATGGCAGGACGGTGCAAGTCTGGATTTGACCCTCGACATGGATCACACAATATTAAGAAGAAAGCCTGGTACCTCATTGCTATGTTACTTAAGTTAGCCTTCTGCCTCACGCTGTGTGCTAAACTGGAGCAGTTTACTACCATGAATCTTTCCTATGTCTTCATTCCCTTATGGGCCTTATTGGCTGGCGCTTTAACAGAACTTGGATATAATGTCTTTTTTGTGAGAGACTGACCTCTGAGTACATCATCTCTTCTGTTTATGTTCAACAAGCTATACAGTGCTTTCCACCTTTGCAAATTTCAAGACCAACAGAGATCTGACAGAAAGTACCAAATCTTTAAACTACCATAAAACAGGGTTGGTGAGGCATGAACTTGTAGACAACCCAAAGCTGAATATTCAGTATTTGAGTTATTGATGTCTTTATTATCTCTGTGTAAATAAAGCTTGTTTCTGGCCTTAAAAAAAATCTGGACTGAAATCATCTTCATTCTGTCTATAAGATGCCCACAAGACATAAAACAATTCCATGTTTAGACATTGGCCCCTTACCCCAATATACTTCATTATGTACATTTTAAAAATCCAATATAAAAACCATTTGAAATGTGAAACATGATTGGTTTCAATCACTTCACACAAATATGCACATACTATACATATACCTGGAACATTTGCTAAATGCCCAAGTACTGTGCAAAATGGTGTGAATTAAACAGATGGCAGAGAATAGTCTTATCTTCTATAGTCCTAGGATTAGTGAAGCTAACCAGCAACTCTGTTTTCATGACATCTGAAAGCATTTCATAAATAAATGAAACAGATGTTGTTCATTATGCCATATTCTTGGGTAAGTGTAAAGATGACATACAATTAATGTATTTGAATTTAATATCTATGTTGAGTAAGCTACATTTTTTGCAGCAGAAATTATTTATTCACTCAACAAGTATCCCTTGCAAGCCACTTATATTCAGATATAAAATTGCTAGAGATCATTCCATATGTGACACACAGTTTAAATGAAGTGCCAATGCCACTGTCATGCACCCATAAAGCAGTCGATTTTATGTGTTGCCTCTTATTCCAGTTTTCCTTTGCTCATTTTATTTCTGCTCTTGGCACTATTTAAATAAAAGCTTTTTTCTTTCCTCTACAAATGTTTGTGGCATCTATTTTACACCAACTTAACACAGCCTTGACTACACTAAAAATACACACTCTCTAGATTACATTTTGAAAAGGGAAAATGTTTATGATGTCTATCAAAGAAACAATTCATCAAATTTCACTTAAAATGTCAGATAGGTTGGGTAAAAATCTGTATCTACAGCTCATTTCTGGACAATGTAAGGTTATTTCTTTCTTTCCAAAGCAGGGGAAATATACCCCTCAAAATGTTCTGGTTCTTTCAGAATGTAATGTTCAAATTAAGTCATGTATGGCTACTGCAGGCTTATACTACATTATGTGCTTGCTGGCTTGGTTGGTTCTCTTTACAGAATGAAAGATTTATTCCAGTTCTTCAATAAGATAAAGTATCAGATCCAAGTAGAATCAATGGGAGAACACAATGAGATGAATGGAAGCTGCTTTCTAACGCAGGAACAAATGTGAGGCAAGACGTGGAGCAAGAATCCCCAGACACAGCCTGCCATGCAAACAAGCAATGTGACCAAATGTTGGCCCAACCAAATCACTGAGCTATTTACATCTCAAGAATTTGACAGGCAAAATGCATTCCTATTGTCCCAGACCCAAAATAAGTGAAAGCAAGGGTAGAAGTATGAGTCTCTGACTTACATGCAAATATTTTGTCCTAGACTAAAGGACATGCTATCAGCAGGGTTATAGTCTTTGTAGAAGACCTTACAAAACTTCAACATTCTCTTCTAAAAGAAATAGAAAGATGGACCAAGTTACACAGAGTTACCCAGCTAGCTGGAGGCAGATAAGATGAAAGTATATGTATCTGGCAACATGTTCATTGTCTTGTTCTCAGTTTTGTTGTAGCACCAGGAAATGAAAAGAGAGAGAGAAGTACTGGAAGCTTCTAGAACTCTAACCTATGTGACTGAGCCCATCGTCCAATGGTATTGTTTGGATGGGAGCATGGATGCTGCTCCAGGGCATAGTAATATGTCACTTAAGGATAAAGATGTGCTCTAAGGAATGTATCACTAGTTATGTTCAGGACTATGCAAAAATTTTAGTGGGTACTTACACAAACTAAAAGGGCTATGCTGTCCTTAAGTGCTCTAACTTCAAAGGGTTCACTCTCCTATAATGTAGTCCAGTGTGAGAGGAAATGTTACAAAGTATGTGCTTGTGGCTTAGGATCTGTTGCTGTATGAACTGAGACCAAGGCATCTTAAAAATGAGATGACTCATTGTGGATGCTGAGGAAGTATACTATGGAAACTCACAGTTATTTGGCAAGCACAGGGTGTCCTGCCCACAGTTGAAGGCATCAATGTGTGCACCCAATGGAAGCACATTGGCAAAATACTCAGAAGTCTGGGTCTGGCGATTGCTAATGGGGAGACCTGGTGCTACTTAATTAACCCATGCCATCTGAAGATTAGTTTTCTCAACTGTAAACTCAGAAGAATAATTAACTGCTTGCAACCTTTTGAGGCAAGTGTGGAGATCCATGTAGACTGGGTGTAGAGTGAAGAGAAGCTGGGTGGATCATTACTGTTGAGGGCATATCCTTTCTTGTCTTGCAGACATCCAGGAAGCTATAAATATTAGTTGGTGCCTGCCACTGCCTTGAAATCTCAAAGAAGGTGTGTTTAAAATGCACCATCCTGGGTTCTACCCAAGACTCACTGAACTGCAGATCCTGGCCCAGGAGCTGTCTTAGGAAATCTTCACACTGGAGCACATGCCTGAGAGAAATCTAGACAAAGCTGCATCTAAGCTGTGATTTGATGGTTTGGCACCTTGGGAAGTTTCCCACACAGACAGTGTTCAATATACTGATTGGAATTAGCAAATATCCAGAGATGTCCATCTGACCACAATCGGTGAACTCTACTTCCCAATACCTGTACCCAAACCAGCCGTCAACACTGGAGACCACTCAGGAGGCAAGGCACATATGTCCTTGCTTTTTGCAAGCTCTGTTTTCCTAAGATTTTTCCCTGGCCTCTTTAGATCCCTTCCTGCACTCACAACACCTCTCGAGCAACTACCCCTTGTGGTGAGATCAGAGGTCAGGGATAAGGCACCTGCCTAGTACATGTATGACCTGGCTCCCATCTCCAGCAACCCACTACAACAAAACCAAGTAATTCTCTCTTTTTTTTTTTAAGGTTTTATTGTCATTATTTTTTAAGAATAAAGATGATCCACCTCCTAATGTTTTTAAGACATGCTGACCAATAGTAGTTACAAACATTCCTTTTAATCTCAATATTCAGTAGAAGAAAATGCTTTACCCTTTAAAAGACGATGCAATTATTTTTTACATTTAGTTTATTGGTACAAATTTAAGGTTGATTTTGTTATACAGTGTGTATATTTCTCTTTTTTTACTTAAGAAATATTTTCCCATACCCATCACTGATCCCTCCCCTACCCCTTCTCCCAGTCCTCCCCCAACCTCTCCCCTCCCCTTCACCCCTCAGAGAAGATAAGGAATTCCAAGGTGAGTGTGAGTCAATTTGGTCTGGCAGATACAGTTGAGGTAGGTCCAAGTTCCACAAGCATCAAGGCTGAGAAAGGCATTTTCCTGCTAGAAACCAAATAATTTTTATTCCCATTGACTAAGGCAAAGATAATGAACATCTAAGTAGTGAAATACATTTCTAACCTGGGTTTTGTTTTGTCTTTTTTCATTTATTAAGTTTATCAACTTGGAAAGATTAAGAATCCACAGAGCAGCTTCTTCAACTGCAAGACTAGGGTAGTCTCACAGTTTAGCTTGTCTGCAAGAAGACTTTAATCATACTTCAGAGAAAAGGCAATTAATATCCCACCAGATATTATTGCTCAAGGAATGACCATTCCATTCTCCTTTTCCTCTTCACCTTCTCTGATGGATTCTGTAATAGCCACAGTACCCACACATGGAATGGTTCTTCCAAAAGGAATTTGTTAATGTTTTACGATCGACTCTCAGAGAAATGGAGGGGGGAAAAGACACCTGGGCTGGTGGTAAGTGTCCGCCAATGTTTATTTCCCCTCAGATGATTTCAGACTAGCAATGTGATATCATTGAGCAGAAGAGAGAAGAGATCTGGAAATGTTTATGGTTGTAGATAGCACATATCAGATATAGTAAGAAGAGATAACATTGTCTAAGAATACATGAGATGTCATCAGGTCTAGTACACAGGCTTGGAGGGCTCACACTAGCTAATGCCTTTCTGCAACAATCTGAAAAAAAAAATTGTTCTGTGGATAAAGTGAATTGAGAGAGAAAAGAACCAAGCACATGAACAGAGCAGACACTAGTTAACACATGAACTGTGTACCCATCATGCATTGCCCCCATTCACTTATAAGCATCCTTTATGTCCCTAGTGCACAGGATCTGACCAGGCACAAATGCATGGCGCTCAACAAGCCTGAAGAAGAACACAAGGTAAACAAACTGCCTTATGGCAAGAGGGAACAAGAGGTCCTGCTATCTGCTGGATCCATGCGCTGTTTCCAGAGCAAAAGGAAACAGCTGCACTCCAAGAAATCCAAATGACTGGGGCCCCTTTCTGACCTTTCTGGTTTCTTTTACTTAGCTAACTACTTGCACAAAAAAATACAGCACAAACATGGGGTTCTGCCTTTCTTTCGGGGGCATTTATTTTCTACTTTTAACAACAACAACAAACTTCATTTTAATTTTGATCAGCATCTCACAGCCAGCATTGAAAATAGCATCACAGAGTCCCAAGTAGGTTGCCTCTAAAGTTACTCAGCACTAGCACAAGACGATTTAGCTTCCTAGTAAAAGGCTCCTCAGTGTTTAGAACTTCTACTACTGTTCCAAGGTTGGCAATGGACCTGGAGAGAGACACTTGGAGACTGATAATTCATTGCTTTCACCTACTCTGCTTTTTCTGTGCGTCTTTCAGCTGACCTTCTGCTATCCACTCACTGCATGCTAAAAACACCTAACTGCCATGCGGGATGCATCAGTCCAATCAGCCTGCGACTTCAGAAAAAGAGCATGGCAAAGTCACCTCTGATAATCTTAACGAAAGGCGACAAGTTTCACATAGCCTCAAAGCCTCTCTCTGGCTCATTTCATATTTAATGACCTCTCTGACAAGAGGCTGTAGCTCCTGGCAGGTCTGATCTTTTAGAACACTGTACAAACAGGAAAGAGAGGCCAGGAAAGTGCCCTTGGCTGCTAAGAGGCATTGAGTTTCAAAGAGCTGTTTCCAGTGAGGACCAGATGTGCACTGGAGGTAAGGGATTAAATCTATGTGCTGGAGTTCTATGGAGGAAACCAAATTGAGGATTTCCACCATAAAGCTTTACTGCTCTTTCTCCTTTAAAACCACCACCTGGCTTTTAAGTGACATCCACTACAAGTCCCTTTGCAGGACAAGGCATTACCCAAAAAGTTAATGTGGAACAGAACTACCGTGTGGCTTAACCCAGGCTGCTGGAAATATATGGGCTAGCTAGCACTTAACTTCACCTCCTTTTACTAAATTGCTGTGTCTGAATGGGAGCAAGGATGCTGACCTTGAGCCCTGTGCGATTATTCTGGCTAACCCCTCAAAACACTGCTGTGACCAATGAGCTTTATATTAGAGATAGAACCCGAAGTTTAGAATATACTTGATTATTTTTTTGTTTTTGTTGTTTTGTTTTAATTTATTTTAAAAGAAGAGGAGGGGGAAGAAGAGGAGCAAAAACAGCAGCAAATTGAGGTGGGGGAGGGGGGATGATTCTCAGATTTCCTCAAGGCTGAACTTGCTGCCCTCTATAGCCCACAAAGCGCTTTCACAGGTGGGAGAACTCAATGACACAGGTTTCGGATGAAAAGTCGTCATTCTGACCTCAGCTACACTCTGAAAATAAACTTTTCATAGGTCATAAATTTTTAGAAGTGGCCATAATAAACTAAATATCTATGTGCAGGTCCCAAGGCAACAATAACCCTGTTAGGCCATGCTTCCTGGAGCATACCATCGTCACTGAAGTACTGCTGTTGCGCACTGGAGAAAGACAGCAGACCAGCAAGGAATTCCAGGGCAGGGAGGGGACAGACTGCTGGCTTCCGGGGGAAGCCCAATATGAGGAAACACCGTTCACCTGTTCAGCCTGCTATCTCTATTCTTAGGAAGGGAACCTTCACCGATGCTTTCATTCTCCCAAACACATCACTTGTGCTTTCGGCTGGAGAGTATGAATTAGTAGAGGATATCTAAAGGAGAAAAGCTCCAGCCCCCAAAGAAGCTCCTGGTTAAGTGCATTACTTACTGGAGTGCATAGCTGTCTGTTGTAAGATGGTGCTGAGTCTGAAGAGAGTAGGGGCTGGGTAGAGATGGCTCGGCAATTAAGAACACTGGATGTTCATGCAGGGGTCTTGTGTTTGGTTCCCAGCACTCAAATAGTGGCTGAGAACTGTCTGTGACTCTAGTTCCAATGCCCGCTTTTGACCTTCACAGACAACAGGCTTAGATGTGGCAAAACACTAATACACAGAGGAATGTAGGTTATAAGGAGCCCACTGTTGCTATGACATGGTTTCTTTTATCCTAATTGTCTTGGTCAGTTTCTATTGCTGTGACAAGACACCATAATCAAAAGCAAATTTGGGAGAAAAGGGTTGATTTCAGCTTACAGTTTCTAGACTATTATGAAGGAAAGTCAGGGCAGGAACTCAAAGCAGAAACCTAGAGGCCAGGACCTAAAGCAGAGGCCATGGAAGAGTGCTGCTTACTGGTTTACTCCTCTTAGATTGTTTGGTTTGCTTTCTTACACAGCCCAGGATCACTTGACCAGGGGCAATACACCTCCCACAATGAGCTTGGCTTCCCCATATCAATCATTAACCTAGAAAATTCTCCTGCAGAATTGCCTACAGAACCAATCTGATAAAAGCATATCCTCAGCTTGGGTCCGCTCTACCCAGATGACCCCAGTTTATGTCTGCTTTAAAAAAAGGACAGAAACCCTTCAATCAATCAGTACACCCCTCATATCTGTGAGAGGCATTGAATAGATACTAGTAACACTGATGGATAGACAAATTCCCGGGATTTAAGGGTTTTGAAAGAGAGCATGTTGCATGGGATTAGGAGGTGGTAAGGTGGTAACATCTAAGAGACGTGAACATGGCTGAAAGGACAGGAAAGAGCTGAATTCACAGGAATTCCCCACATGGAAGGAAAAGGTGACTTTCAAATCTGTAAGTCACCAGAAAGGAAGGCTGCTGGACCCTAGGCAGCTTCTTTGTGCAGAACTGGCTGTTGAGAAACTCTGAGAAAATGAGCTTGGTGTCAATGTGATAATTTCCCACTGTAGGCAGAAACCACATCGTGTCTCATCGTTTCCCTCTAGGGACTCTCAAACTACTACCCTCTCAATACCTTAGGCTGTACCTAAGCTTCCTTCTCTAGAAAGCTTCCTGACCGAGGTGGAGAAAGGAAGGAGCTCCCTGATCTCCACTTCATTTTTCTGACACCAAGGGAATGGCATAGTTAAGTTTTAAATGATGCCTAAGCCCTCTCCCACCATGTAACCTTTGTGCAGTAGGCTGGGTGGTTGTCAAAGCTACCAGTTAGTTTTTTCGGGAACATGAAGAACCTGGGCAGAAGGGAGATTTTGCTTCCTCTTAGGCCCTTCTCATTATCTTCACAGATATAAGCTTCATACTTGACCCAGCAGGAACCCAATTGAGATTTAAACTTACCCAGCAACCAGAGGGATTCCAGTGTTCTCCATCATACCTGCTCAGAAAAGGACTTCTTCCAGGTTGGAAGGAGGATGGAATAGACCAACATTGCCCCAGAGGCTTCCAACCTTAGAGCTGTGATAGGCAAATTATTTGTGAAGAGTCCCTGCATTTTGCCCAGCACCGTTCCATGCAGACATTTTTGGGGTCAGTAGTGTGAGGAGATGGCAGTAGGAGGGACTCACACACACACACACACACACACACACACACACACACACACACACACACACAAAGAGGGAGAGAGACAGAGAGACAAACACTGAAACTAACTCCCACAGTATACATTGCCCTAAGCTTCCAAACAAAGGCTTTTTCCCCAGCCTGAACAGACACCATTATTGTGGTGTGTGAAATTAATGGTTAACAGAAAATTTACTAACAGACCCCAAAATGCTGAAATTTCCAATTACCACAGATGAGCACAAACAATGGCGAGACTTCTCGCTAATCAACCTATTTTGCCAATGTTCGAGGAAGCTCTCACATTAAATTCATGTTCACAGCCCAGGGGTTATAAACAGTTGAAAAATGCAAGAGAAAAAGCCAATGGACCGGCAGTTTCCACTGACATGTCAGTAGAGCAAGAGCAAGGCCAGCATCCTCTTTCCCCCATGTCTGGCATCCTTCTGAAGGCACTGTCAGTGTCTACGCCCTAGGGTTTCCTATAATGGTCTCTGGGTAATGGGATGGTTTTAGTGCAGGATGAAGCTTTCTTCGCTGGCACCAGTATTCTAGAGCAAAAGTGGAAGACTTTTCTAACCACATCCTGTTATCAAACCCTTGTTAAGGACAACAACATAATTAAAAGTACACAGAAACCAGCTGGCGATACAGGCCTATTAAGCTGGCATAGCATGACTCAGAAGGAAAATGAAAAGGGCCTGGGGTGTGCAGAGATCAAAGATTATTACAAAACATGAAATAATTTTTCCAGAGTTTCACATTTTGCATATGACTGTGAACAACAGCAACACACAGATGCTCAGAGACCCACTCAGGCTCCTCCGAGTAGAACTGGCTTCCTTAACTTAAAAGCATCATTTTCTTAGTGTGTGAATTCAAGGCCAGTGGAGCCTGTGCTGTGCTGTGAAGACAGGGCACAGCTCAGGTGCTGGTGGGGCCATCAGGCAGCATTGCTGCCAGACTGCGACAGCCCGCAGGATACCAGTTAATAGCTAACCCACACAAAGCCATTAACACTCACTTAAAGTGATTATAAATGCCAGTGAAATGATTTCCACAGTGTGATGAGTCTGTTTCGGTTCTCCTCTTCAGTCCTAGCCAGTTCTAGTATCTAGTCCATCATAAATGGACAGAGAAACAATTCCATAAATGCTCTGAGCACTTTTCTTTGTTTCAGAGTCCACCTGTACGATTTAGTAAATGCATGATTTTCCACTTACAGTCATTCAGTGTCTCCAACTTTCCAGCTCTGGGAACATCTGCTGTAGACTGAGAGTGACTGACATAACCCTTTTAATTAAGTCACATGTCTCAAACAAGCTCCCAGTTTCAACTTGACCTTTTGGGGAGATGACAAAGTTTCAAAAACCAAAATAAAACCACACAGATACTTGGGAGGGGAATGCAGAGAGCTTAGGACTCGGAGATGTGGGCATCCAGGAAGACACTCTGAAGATACACAGAGAGCCCCTGACAGACTCAGACAGTCCATGCTGGTGCTCACTGACCCGTGCTAGTGTACAGCCTCTTACCACTGAATCTGGCTCCTGTGGGAAGCATTGGCATAAGATTAGAGCTGTGCATCCGACACTGAGTGTGTGTGTGTGTGTGTGTGTGTGTGTGTGTGTGTGTGTGTGTGTGTGTGTTTGGAGGAGGCTGGGGACATCACAGCATATCCTAAGGATGTAGGCTAAAGGTGTGTCAGATTCCTGACCTGTAGCTGGGCTTGAACTGCACTCATGATCAAGGATCTACATATATATATATATAATTCTTCAGGGGCTTGAAAGTAATTTTCCCATATTCTAATAGCTATTCGTGGATGGCACTTTGGCAGGAAGAATTAAATATGCAGTCTAATAACAAAACACTGCTGAGCCCATTTGCACTAATGCTGCCTTATTATCTTTGCCAGGTGTTGGTACTGTGTGCCGTCCTAATTGTTAGGATTTAATACAGCATTTATGAATCCTAGACGGTGTGCCTTCATAAATCCTCCACAGACAGATCCTACCCCATTTATGTTCTAATTATTTGTCAGTTTCTCATGTCCTTCAGTTGTGAATGGGTTGCTGAAGAAAGAAACAAAGTGGTTCAACCTTATTTGTAATAATTACAGAAATAAATGTGCACTTCAGCTTTCTCTTTGAGGTTCACAATTGTCACAAAAATTTTAAGGTTGAGTGGTTTAATGCTGACTTCACAACATTGCCAATGAATGTGTCTCTTCAAAATGATTAATAGAAACTCTCAAGCACAAGATAACCTATATTTTGAAGGATCTGCCTGGCCTTGCGGCCATCGTTTTCACTCTGTTCTAGGTGGGGAGCGATCTCCATGGGGAGATTGACTTGAAATAAGAGGGGCAATATTTGTTATCCACTCCCCTCCATTTTTATAACTCACATTTTAGGAGTGGGCAGTTCTCCTTTCAGTCTATTAGGATTCTTAGAGCTATTTACCCAACAGACATTCACGAAGCAACTACTGGGTTGAGTAGCATATCTACCATGGGCTATATAGCTGAAACACAAGAGAGTTGGGGAAAGGCACTTATAAAACAGTGGTAAACGCATCAACAGAAAAGCCATTAGCGCTCCCTCTCTCTCTGTCTCTCCCCCCCACCCCTGTATGCGTGTGAGCACATTTGTGTCTTGAAAAAAATTAACATGAATTTGTAGGAAATGGGATTAGGGAGAGAAAGCATGAAATGACAGGGTTATTTGGAGTTAAAAGGAGAGAAAATAGCCTGAAAGCAGAATGGGTTTGAAGGAGAGTGGAAAAGTGGAGACCATGAACTACGGAGTCCATGAACTATGGAGACCATGAACTGTAGAGTCCATGAACTGTGGAGTCCATGAACTATGAAGACTATAAGCTATGGAGTCCATGAACTGTGGAGTCCATGAACTGTGGACTCCATGAACTATGGAGTCCATGAACTGTGGAGTTCATGAACTATGAAGACTATAAGCTATGGAGTCCATGAACTGTGGAGTCCATGAACTATGGAGTCCATGAACTGTGGAGTCCATGAACTATGGAGACTATGAACTGTGGAGTCCATGAACTGTGGAGTCCATGAACTATGGAGACCATGAACAGTGGAGACTATGAACTGTGGAGTCCATGAACTGGGGAGTCCATGAACTGGGGAGTCCATGAACTATGAAGACTATAAGCTATGGAGTTCTTGAACTGTGGAGTCCATGAACTGTGGAGACCATGAACTGGGGAGTCCATGAATTGGCCCAATTCTCAAGCACTTCACACTGATAGTCTATGTCAGAGGCCTGACCCTTCATGCCATGGATAATGGCTGGGATATCTAAGGAAGACAGGGAAATCACATAACAAGGTGACTCCTCCAAAACAGAATATAGATAGATGTAAAAGGGAGAGAAAAAAAACCACAATGCAAATAAAAGAGACAGATGTTTAAATGTATGCATGCATCAGTGTACCCACACTGTGACCACAAGCATGCAGGAATAAAAATAGTTGGACAAACATTCTTAGAAGATTGAAGAGACAGAGGCAACATAGATTCATCCTTTGCAAATAGGAACCATTTCTACTTAATATTTTTCTTAAAGGATGTAAGACCCTGAAACTGAAGCCTAAGAAACAGTCACCCTCCAGAGACCATAAATGCCACTGTCTAGAACAGGAAAGGGGCTGACAAGCATCGGGGACAAAATCACATATTCCCAAACCCTTAAATAGCTCTTGCCCCAGGTCATGCTGTGGAGAAGCTAAAGTTGCTGGGAGCAGGTAGCAGACACATTTTCCTGCTCAGGAGGCAGTCATAGAATCTCCCTGCATGTGGGCTTTTCTGCCTCTGGTCTGGCTCTACACGGAGCACCTGCAGCTGGCTTTGGATGTAAGCTAGCTTTGGCTTTAGGGAAATCTGGAATTCATACACCACAATGTGGGTGCAGCTAACCTTTATTAAACAAACTGCCGATTATTATGTAAATCACACCTCCTTTCCATTTTCTCACAATTCTCTGTTCTTGTGCATGTGTGTGTTTGCCTGAGTGTTTACATGTGCACTACAGTGTGCAAATGCCTAAAGAGGCCAGAAGAGTACATGGGATCCTCTGGGGCTGTAGTTGCAGGTGGGTGGGAGCCTTACAAGGTTGGTGTTAGTAACCAAACTCAAGTACTTTGCAAGAGCAGCAAGTGCTCTTTACCATTCGGCCCTCTTTCCAGACCCACATTCCTTTTTCCCCTCTTACTAAATTTTCAGACATTTTTCTACCTAAAGGAGAAAATTGCCTTTTCACTTTCACTTTTTGTAAAGTATAAAAGTCTCTCAAAGTTGATCTTCTAGTACAAGCTTGGAAGCTAATGTCATGGAACAGTCTGGACTAGGTTTTCAGAATCTCTATTGTAAGACAAACCTCTCTAAGAAGATAAAATTACTGAAGAATCAGTCCCACTTGACACGTCCAATGCCGCGCTTTCTCCACCATATTTCTTAAGAGAACTAGGATGTGCAAAATTGCTCCTATAACTATGTACCAATATCCATTTGTCAGCATCAAATTCTCCCAAATTTACAATTCATGTGAGATAAATTCAGTTGGAAATAGATTTCACTGATTGTGTTTTTGTTCTACACTTTATCTTTGAAACACAACATAGTAGCTGTTAGTACTCCTTAAAATGTACTTCTGAGCCCTGTCTGCAGTCAGCAAAAAGAAAAAGCCTAGGATGTTCACCCAATGACAAAACTGTGATTAAAAACATCTCTAGAGTTGCTAACTCTCAGCATAAAAGTCTCCATGATGGACAGCTACAGAAATGTTCAACCTTAAGGTGCAAAAAATATTTCCATTGCTACTTAATTTTACCTTAATTCTACAAGGAAGTATGGCAAATAATTAGTCATTTTGATTAAATCTAACATAATCATCATGAGAACGTACATCTAGCCTGTTAGAAACCAAACAGAGACTTTGGGGGCAGTGAGAAAGGGGGGGGGGAAAGAAGGCTTGATGAAGTGGTAACAGCCATTTCTCTGTTTTCTACAAACATATTCCATTTGTGAATAGTCACCAAATAGTATATTTATAGTTTTAGCACAGGTGGCATTGGCAAAAATCTTTAATATTTCCCCATGTAGCAACACTCTACAGCTCTGAGAAAAACCAGACAGTGTAATGAATGGGTCTTTTGTATCTATGGGCTCTAGATCTACAGATGCATCAAACCATGAATGAAAAATATCCCTTACCATTCTCTACCAAAAGTCTCATTTATATGAACACAAATAGATTGTTTTCTTTAATATATGCATTATAAGTATCTATTAGGTACATGCCATCTAGAGATGATTTAAAGGACACCTGGTTAATGTATGTAGATTTTTGCAAATATTATGCCATGTTGTAGGAAGAATGTGGAGCACTACATACCTACCAAGGTGAGAGGTGTGTTTAAATAACTTACTGAAATTGCCAATGTTTGTGTGCTTGCAATACTAAAAAGTTAAAGCAAAAAAAACCTAAAATGTGTGTGAATTTGCTTAAATACTAATGCACACCCACCTATCATCCTATATACAACTTGAATTGTTATTTGGGAGGGAAGACAATCTGGGTTCATAGGAAATGTGAATCTATAGGAAAATTAATGCCTATAGTTATGTCATTTAGCTTGGCAAGGAAGAATCCTACCAATAGCTTCTGAAAGGGAGCCTGCTGTCTAGATAAAGTAAAAACCTGGCACTTGGCCCAAGGTCTGGCTGTCCATTGTAGCATCACAGATCCAGCACCTAAGGGCTGCTTTTCAGGCACCACATGCTATTTCCCAGAACATTGTATAAATCACTCCCAAAAGACCCTCAGGATCACTTTTATAAGTTTCTACATCATATACTCATTTGCCATGTTCAACATTTATCCTGTTGAGTACCAAGTAGATTTAGTCATCTGGCCTGAATCTTTACATGGAGATTTGAGGTAAAATAAGTAAGTCTTGCCCATTGCCCATACAGCAGACATCACACACACACACACACACACACACACACACACACACACACACACATACACACACACATCTGATTAAGCTCAATCCATTCTGAAGGTAACTGGGTTAAATACACAATCTAGAAACAACACAGATAACGTGGTGAAGGATTCTTTTAATTGCTCCATAAGAATATTATGCAATATGTACTAAAGCTTCTTTCCTACCAGACAATGTATTACTAGAGTATAATTATAGTGTAATATATTTTAAGCCTATGATACGAAGAGTAGAATGAGGTACAAATGAGAACACACTGGTTTATCTTCTAGAAACAGTCACATTATTTAAAGGATACCATACAGATATTTGTTCTCTACATAGGTAAGTTTTTGAAATTACCACACCTCAAATGATTAATAAAATAGTTTCTTTAAGGGCATACAAACTGTTATCATGATATATAAACTGCAGGATCTGCTCTAAGATGGTGGTTCTCAACATGTGGAACACAACCCCTTTGGAGTCATACAAATGACCCTTTCACAGGAGCCACTCAAGACCAACAAAAGACACAGACTTACATTATTATGGTTAATAACAGTAGCAAAATTAGAGTTATGAAGCAGCAATGAGAATAATGTTATGGGTCGGGAGGTCACCACAACATGAAAAGCTGTACTAAAGGTCATAGCATTAGGAATGTTGAGAACCAATAGTATATAAGACCCCCTGGGTACTCAAGTCTTGCATATCAAAAACCAGGATATGCACAGACACTACACAATCCTCTCATGTCAATTATCTCTAAATTCTGCATGTGCTATGTTGAGTCATTAATGAATGATACCAAGGAATTCATATATATTCAGAATAGACACAATTTTATAAAATCATTTCCAAACAGACTGCAGTTGGTCAAATTGTTTGTGTAGGATCCACAGATGCAAAGAGGCAACTTATTAAACTGAGCAAATTGCTTAATGAGTTCAAGTCTTCTCTCTACTAATTTTCTAAATACAAAGCAGAATAACTCTTAATTATATTATGATTCAAGCTGGGGATTTCCCTTTGAAAAAATGGAAATTACATACCCAACGCATAATCACACACATATTACAGGTAGACAGTTTTGAAAAATTTTAACACTGACCCAATTACTCATAAGTTGGTATATGTACTGAATTTTTTTTTTTTTAGAATTAAGAAGTGTCACATTTTCAAAACAAAAGTCTGGGGCTTACTGTTTTAAATTCTTTAACCTGCTATTGCCTACAGTGAGCTAGAAGCCACTGAGACTCATGAAAACTTCAAGCAGCATTTTGTTCCCTGGGAAAGAGGCTAAGTCACTTGCTGTTTGACCGACTTCATGATACCCTGAAATAAGTGGCTGAGACTGTTACCCGGGGAAATAGCTTACATGAAACAGTGGTCCAGTCTTCATTCTGAAGTCATTCCACTGGGTGCCCTGCCAAGGGTCTCTCCAGACTTAGTCGCCTCAGTCAAAAGCAGTTTGCAAACCACCAAAGGTACCTCAAAGATGCTGACTGCTATTAAGAATACTCACAGGAGTGTGCCCACAAATATACATACACAAAATTAATACATATGCTTCTACATAGGTCCTATTGATAAGAATCTAAAGGTTCTTTAAACCCTATCCATTTGGGTAACTTCCTATAAGCCATATGTAATTTGGAATACACAATTCTGTTGGATATAATTTATTTAAGAAAAAGAATATTCTCTCAGGAAGAAGGGCCATAGTTTTTTAACCATTGTAAATCCTAGATCAAATACCCAATTATGTTCTCATTCCTAACTGCCATTTTAAGATACAAATTAGGAACTTATTCCTCATATATTTGTGTATGTGTGTGTGTAAATGTGTGCCCATTTAAAGGCAGTCCACTTTTTCATATGAAAACTTTTCTTTTTTTCTTCTTCTCTCCACTTCCCAGTAGAATGTGAGGCAGCCCGTGCTAGCCTGAAATTTCAAGTGTTTACCATCATGCCCACCTTCATGTGTCAATGCTAACAGAATTTTTTTTTGAAAATTTAAAACATAGTTTACATAATTATCTTCTTCCTCAAGAGCAAAAATGAATTCATTCATTTCATCATACACTATCATCTTACACATGAGGGAACCAACATAAACAAATCCCGTGTTAACTAAGTTTTCAGCTGCAGTGGGATGGTCTTTCCGTATGTATTCTGTGAATATGTATTGTTACCATTGGTTAATAAAGAAGCTGTTTTGGCCTATGGTAAAACAGGATACGTCCAGGCAGGAAATCCAAAAAGAGAAAGAAGAAAAGCTGGATTAGAGACAATCAAGATATGAAAAAATGGGTAAAGTCACCAGCTATGTGGCAATATATAGATTCATAGAAATGGGTTAACTTAAAATGAAAGAGCTAGCCAAGAAGATACCTGAGCCATAGACCAAACAGTTTGTAATTTATATTAACCCCCTGAGTGATTATTTTATAAGCTGCTGCAAGACCACAGGTGGGAGAAATTCTTCTGGACCACAGGCCTGGGAGAGAGGAGGAGGGCAGAGACCTCCAGTTGTATTCAACCACAGGAGAATACTATCATTCATAAAAATAATCATTACCATTGTACTTTTAAGGAAGCTGCATTTACATTTGTTCCTGAGTAATAAAGTAATTGAACTACACAAGAGGTTCACCTTTCCAGAATTTCATTTAAAGCCAAGTGATTTTAGTAACTACAGCAAGAACCTCAACTTGAAAGAATCTGTAAAATTCAAGTATGTAAAACCAATTGTTTAAAATTTAATAAAGCATTTTCCTTTCAAGCTCACATTAGAAGCACCATTGGATACAACTCAGTGTGTGAATGATAAAGTAATAAAAACAGAGACTGATAATCAAGATGGCAGGTTCTACTGTATGGTGAACACCCTTGATGCTTTTGCCAATATACTTCTAAATGTCCTAAGAGATCATGCAAAATTATGCACAAATCTTGCCTTGAAAATTTTACTTAATATGGTGTCCTTCATATCAGGCAGTTGCATTCTAATACTGCTTATCTGGATTCTCAAAATGCCATTGACCATTTAAAAAGTTATTCTTATATTTGTTAACATTTGTGATTAGGTACTGGTACCTTTTTTGTTTAAAAATGTTGTGTTGGCTTTAAAGTGAATCTATCTTTAGTATGATTTAGTATGAAAATTATAGGGATTGTGTGCAGAGAATTTTTTATAAAGTGCTTTGTAAAAAAAATGTATTCTAGCTTTTGCAGTACATATGTGTGATAACTTTAATATCCATGACAGTTAAGTACAATTATTTCATCACTCTAAAAATGCTATTTTTTGATTCAGTTCCTGCAGGTGTTTTCATGTCTTTGCAAAGTGACACATTTTGATGCCTTCTTGATAAAGTGATAGACATTTTGTAGCTTTCTAGAAGCTTTGAATCCATATGGTACCAATGAAAAAAAATAAAGAAAATGAAAGTGGGGAAAAAAAAGTTTTAGCTTGAAATGTCTTTCTGCTTGCAGAGTGTGAGGGCCCCTGCCTTCTCCTTAACCTGTGGACACCTGCTCCACCCAACAGCTCAAACCCAATGGATGAAGTGATAGCTCACAGTTTCAGCACTCCTTGGCCAGACACAGAGAGTGGTCACTCATGTTCTTCCATAGAGAGGAGCTCAATGCAGCAGCATAAGTTTTGGACAAATTCCCCAGCTCTGTCAAGACATTTCACTTCTTTGAGGTTCAGTCTTCTCACTGTTAAAATAAGGTATTAATACTCCCTAGGTTTATGGCTAAAGTGTACTCAAATAATCTATGCAAAGCAAATGGCAGGGTGGTACATAATACTTGCAAATCAGTTGCTATTGTTATTCTTTGGATTATTACCTTCTCCAGAGGTTGCAGGGAAAATCGATTTTAAGTACACCAGAACATTAAATTATTGATCTTAAGAATCCAGAAGGCAACTTAGAATAGATTTGGTCCCTGGAAACTCTGGTGCATGGAGTCTTTCTCCAAGATAAGTCATGGCTGGCAAGACCATTGGCCACCAGCTTTATTGATCAACCTATTCTTCAGGAAAGCCCATCACCAAGCTATAAACCCAGTCTTCAGACTCTTCCATCTCTCTAGGACACAACTGTACCTTGAATTTGGAATTCTTTCTTAAAGAGAAACATGGGGGATAGCAAGAGGAAGAACAGGCTTAGAACAGTTGTATAGAGACAATATGCTTAAGTGTGTGTGGGGGGGAGAGCAAACCTCAGGTGTCATTTCTTATCACAAAGCCACTCCCTGAAAACAAGGAAGCCCTTGGTTCTGGGGGGTGGTATGAAATGCATATGGCAGCTGACACCGCTGAGAGCCAGCATCTACCAAGTGGCCAGGTTAGGATCATTTGCGTGCTGGATCAGATCTCCAGCTCTTGCAAAGCCTGAAAGCAGCCTAGTCTCAATTTTAATGTATTCCACATTTAGACTGGGTAAGTTTCAGGCACATATTCCATACTGCAGCTGTTCCCTATGCACTTAAGGGGGTTCTGGGAACCTTCTATCATAATAAACTTCAGATTTGATAAGAGATCTAATAAATATGTCTCCTTCCAATGCTGTATGTGTGATAAACAAATCTCCCCAAAGTGGTACATGGCGGTCTTTCAAAATAGTAGAAGCTTTATTAAGCTGAAGATATGTTAATCTGCTAAGAGTAGATGTTCAACATCCATATCCTATTTCAACATTGGCACTGACATCAATAGTTGGTGCTAAAAACACTGAAAATTTCTGTGTAAATGTGCACCTGTTCTCGCCTGATTCCAAAATTAGTGTCTGATTGCAAGCAACTGTTTCTTTTACACTTAAATGATTCTCGTGTTTGGAAAAGCATTAGTTTCCACTTTTAAGACTTAAAACAATTAAAACTCAATATCTGGTGACCACAAAGGAACTCTGTTTTGCTTAGACAATTAAGCAAGTTGAACTAAACACTAATTTAAGCAATTAAATTTTAAGGTCATACTCCAGAATACTCCAAAAGAAAAATAGCACAACTGATAGGGAATACCGTAAGACAGTAGACTTAAAGAGAAATCCATGTTTCACAAGTCATCCTATTATCATGCCAGAGATATTTCTATTCAGAGTATCAGAAACGAGAAGGCAGCAGACCTGCAGATTAATTAAGAATTTCCCAGGGGATAAATGTCTCCAAGTTTCTCTGAGATCTATTTATCAAGGCAGGGACTGTACTGACCCAAGTGTGCCAGTGCTTATGAAGAAATAACTGGATACATTCTGCACTAGAGGATAAACGTTCGGTTAGCATATAAGCAAGAGATCTGTTCGGAAAGAGAACCATCTCAATAGAAGAAAGAAGAGGAGAAACAAGAGGTGGAGGAGGAGAAAGAGGAGGAAGAGGATCCCTAGAAACAACGACATTTGTATAAGATATCTCAGTAGCCATGACCCAATCTGATCTGTCCTGATGGCTGGCTTGGCTGCACACAGAAACTCAAATCCATTCCCCCTTAGTTTTTTTCATGGTCAGAACTAAGCACAGATGACTGTCCCTTTTTGCATAATCCATCATTCACACATTTCCAGTTATTAAAGTATCTCAGCTTGTGTCCTCCAGGTGTATTTCTTCTTCCTTACCTTTAATTATAAGTTGTGCACACACACCATCAGCACCCTAAAATGTGGAGCTCAGAGCTCTGCCAGGAGAGGACTCATATCAAAATTCTCAAGACGATTTAGCTCAACACTCAGGAAGCATCATCTTCACTGAGCAAAAAAAGATGCTGCAAGTTCCAATTTTTATCAGTTGTGAGAAGCAGATCAAGAACTCCTACATATCAGAGTCCCCACCCCAACTTCTAAAATTCAGAACCCAATCACTTATTATTATTTTTATTTTTTCTTTCCCTCAGTTATAACACCCAACCACCATTACTGACAATTTTTCTAACACAGCAGAACAAAATGGTGGGAAAGAATTGGTTGTTTTAGAAAAATATTGATGGAAAAGGTGACTAAAGAAGCACACCTTGCTTGCTTTTCTTTTGAAAAGAATTTTGCCAAATTTATCACCCCAACACTCTGCTACTGAAATTCTCCTCAACTCATACACTGTATTTCAAAATTTTTTTTTTTTTTTTTTAAATATTGACCAGAGTTTTTACAAGTTAACTATCAAGTAACTCCTAAGGAAAAAAAAAAAAAAAGATTGAAATACTAACTCCTAAACTGCAGTGTTTTAGTCAGCCCAGGGGTCTCCTAACCCAAAAAAGGCAGTCCGCAAAAGGACTACTATATGCTCTTATGTACTAGAATGCTCAGTAATCTAAGAGAAAATGATTTCCATCAAAGATGACCTATTTCTCACCAAATTTTCAGCAGGACTTCCCGCTGTCCTCCAAAGTTTACCAAAATCTGAGAATACATAAATTCTCACTTCACAGTGCTTTTGGATTCCAACACTGCTTTGGAAGTTCTGCCTCAAGAAACATTGCGGGGAGAAGCTAGCTGAGAGGAAATCACAAAAGTCTCATTTAAATTCCTGGAAAGCACAGCTTCTCCAAACACACTATTCAGCTCTCTTTGGAAAGCCTCATTTGCGTCGAACCGTGAGTTTAACTTCACTGGTCCCACAGCACCAGTATCATCAGGTCCAAAGGAGATAAATGTCACATTCCGTATTAAACATAATTCATCACATAACCACTCTACACACGGTGGACAGTGAAACGACACAAACGCGGAGTTTTTACCAGCCAAATGCATAAGCATTAATATGCATCTGAGGGGCTTCCGAAGATCCCTCTGCACTTAAACATTATACCCACACAGAAAAAAAAATCAGGTTGCTCTCTAAACTGTAAGTACGATCATTTGCTTTAAGATGGGTAGGGAAATTTGATAAGCATCTCCACTTCCTTTCACAACCAAATCACATGAAACCAATGCACAGTTTCGAGTCCCCAGAGTAAACTGTGTCCACCTGTCCCCAAAGCGCAAGCCTTCCCTTTGCTCACCCTCTTCCGAGTGTCCGGCTCTCCTCACACAGCGCTGGCTTCTGGCAGCTGAGCTCATCTAACTCTGAGTAGCTCAGCGCACTCGCCAAAGCAATTCCAGCAGGACGCGGCAGGTCACAGACCTCGCATACCCGCGCGCTACTCACTCACCTTGTCCCCACGCCTGTGCTCTGCACCGAAGTCAGACTCGTGCGTGTCACATTTTATTCCCTGGCAGCCACGCGGGCGGACTGGCGGGCGCGCGCACCACGCGCTCCCACATTCACTCACACGGATGCCCAAGGAAGCGCGGCCTCGCTGGGAGCTTAGGCGACCCGGTGCTGGCGTGGTCCCCTATTTGGCAGCGAGCGACCGCACCGCCTCCCGCTGCAGCTCGATCTCCCAGCCAATGCCAGGCTGCGCTCAGCCCCGCGCCGCGCGCCTCATTGTTCCAGCCGGCGCTACTGTGGCACGGTTGCTGGTGGCCCCGTGGGCCCGCGATCGGAGGTTCCCTCGCCCTGGAACCCCGTGCACCCCCGCCCTCCCGGTTCTGATCTTCGGTCCAGGCTCACCTAGCGGCTGGGCACAGGGAAGTTGCTCGGCCTCCTGTGCGCGCCCCGGCCAGCAGCTTGCCCGGCGGCCCGCGCAGGCGGGGACGCTCCGGCAACGCAGAGCCTGCCTCTCGCACAACGATTGCAGACTCTACTGCGTGGGGCGGCGCGGCTGCCTAAAAAGGCGTGCTAATCCCAGCTACCGCCTCCACCAGACAAACCGCTCCGAGGGCTCCCCACATGGCCTTTGCTCCCCCATACCTGGCACCTGGGGGCGCAAGGGTCCAGGTGGTGGCCGCAGGAATACCACCGGCCGCGAGTGGTGGGCAAGGTGGCCGGGGAGGCTGGCCCCAAAGAAGTGAGTCTTTGTGTCCTGGCCTCGAACACACAGCCCTCTGCAGAGCGAAATCCCGGCTACCTGCTCCCCAGGCAGCGCCCTAGCCCGCTGGGTGGGGCGTGGGGAGCGCAGCATCCTCTGGGCCGCTGGCTCCCTTTGTTCAGGCTCCGGCCCGCTCAAGCCGCCTGCATCTTCACTCTGGCGGATACTGAGAGGCTCCTTGCTGTGCAGGGACGAACTTGGGAGTGAGCTGGCTTCCACTTGGAGTTTCCCACTTGCCCACCAACACAGACCGGTCCAAACCTGGGAGGGGTGGCCAAGTTCTCGCCTCTGAGACTCCTGGGACTGCCCGCTGGGTGCGTGGGTGACCTAGAGCCGAGTCGCAGATCGGGTGTGTCAGTCGGCTCACGTGCGGAATGCCCATTTGTCGCTGAGGCCCTCTTGTTTTCCAAAGGCAGCCACAGCTGTCCTGAGTAGCCGGTAAACAAGCTTCTGTGAACTTTGCCCCCTTTGATGTGGGTGTTCCCTAGAAATGGGCAAGAGCGAGAAGTTCTGGAAGAAAGACTCAATTGCTGTTTTGGGGTAGAACTGTGGTCAGTCAGAACAAGCCAATCATCCCAGGCTCTGGATCCTTTTAGGGATGAGCATTATGGAGACAAATTCTTCACTTGAATGTATTGTTTTAAAGTTCATCTAGTCGATTTGTGTGTGTGTATGTGTGTGCCTACTATGTGTTTGGGACTAGGGACCATGATGGATGAGCAAAACTCAATTCAGAAGTTAACAGGCACTTAAAACATCAAAGGAATTGAACTAAAACCCACAGAGTAAAATGCACTGTGTGGGATCATGTAGCTGGGAGATGCTTACTCGGGTTTCTCCAGTTCTAGTAACTGTTTCTGACATTTAGAATTTCTAGGAACTACCTGAAGGGACGATGTGTCTCTCAGATTAATAACTGCATGTTATATAAATGAAATACACATGGTATAGCTAATTCTAGTCTCTCCCCTCTTCCCACCAGTCTCCACAATGGGCAATGAGGTGATGATATAAACTGTGTCTTTAAGCTATGTCTTCTATGTAATGGGTCCACTTGGGAGTACCATCAAAGTATGTTGTGTAGTGTGCTAAGAGTATCTTCACTGGTCCTTAAAGTCAACAGTAAATCAAGTTGAGTAATAAACAAAAATATAGCAGCATTATTAAAATATTTTACTGCAAAATTTTTTAAAAAAGCTTATCACATTCCTGTGAGATGGCAAATATATTTTACCCCCATCTTGCTATTTTTACAAAAAATGCTACCAAAGATAATGGCTCTATGACTACCTTAAAAAACAAAAACAGAATGTTATTACTGCCCAGAAAACAATGAACTCTGTGCCTGTAGAAAATCTGCCTAGCTTCAGACAAAATATGCAAGTTGCTGTTGTAGAAATTTAAGTGGGTTTCGTTTATTATTGATAGTCCAGGTAAAAATGAAGGGGGCATACCTGACAACCTGCTGCTTCCCAGACAAATCATAAAGGCAGTTTGTATGCAGAAAGCTGTGTGTCAATGCTGGCTTCTGTTAGTCTTTAGTAGGTCTTCTCAGAGAATCCCTAAACAAGAGTAGACTGGTTTTAACTGGTCCACTGTAGAGCTCTGCTGACTCTCTAATATTCCTTTCAGTTGTAAATGGAAAATTCAACAACACCAAAACCAGGAATCAGATTAAAATCCACTTTCTGTATATGCTCATATTAGCTTGCATTTCTATTCTCTGTTAAGTGTAGGTTTCCCGCAACATCACTGTCCTAACCCACCACTTGTTGGGCATCCCATTAGGCTCTTGAAGCCCAGTTCACACCAGCTTGATTTGTATACGTTCTGTGATTCAGGTGTGTGGTGGACCTCACTGGCCAAGAACTCCTAAAGAGGAAACACATTCTTGGCCTTGAAGTTTTGACTTATTAGTTAGAGGTGTCTAGTAAGGACATTGTGACCCCATTATATGGTAACTCCATTTTCTTTCTTTCTTTTCTTTTAGATATATGTGTGTTTAAATTACAGGCAATTTTTTCAATAGTGTTTTCCTTAATGAGGTCCTTATCCCTCCCCATATTCTTTCCCTTATAATGCCCTCCCATGCTCCACCCCATTCAACCCTTCCTGTTCCTTTATTCTGATTCCTTTTTATATCAACACTTTCTTTCTTCTTTTCCTCAAATAATCTTCCCTAAATCTCAGAATCCTTTACTAATTCTCTGACCTCTATGGATATTCCAAGTGAAGCATGGATTTCTAAAAATTTAAAGCTAACATATATAAATGGGGGGGGGGAATACAGCATTTGTCTTTCTAGTTCTATGATGATTGTGTGGACTCCCTCTACTTTCATATGAATTCATAACTTTTTCTTAACAACTGAATAATGTTCCATTGTGTAGATGTCCATTCACCAGTTGGATGAATATCTAGGTCTGTACCCTGTCTGCTGTGAATGGAGCATCAATAAACTACTTACCCCCTTAGTTAGACATTCAGTCTTTTGGATATATGCCCAAGAGTGGAGTAAAGATCATGTGGCAGATCTACTAGTAGTTTCTTGTTGAAGCTCCACACAGATTTCTTTTATGTTTGTACAGGTTGTATGCTCACCAGTGCTGATTAAATGTTTCCTTTTCCCTATATCTACACCAACATGTTATCATTTGTTTTTAATAGTAGCCATTGTGAATGGAATGAAATGAAATCTAAAAGTAATTTTATTTTGCAATTCTCTAATGGATAAGCAAATTGAACATTTTTTTTTTTAAAAAAAAACTATTTCTCAGCCACTTGTAATTCATCTTTGAGAATTCTCAGTTTTGTCTTATTTTTCATTGGGCTGTTGGTTTTCTTGATTTTTTTTCAGTTCTTCCTATGTTCTAGATAGTGTTTGTAAGTTGTATAGTTGGTAATGACTTTTTTCCATTCATTAGAATACTGTTTCTATGGAGAGATGGTATCCTTTGCTGAACAAACAGAAGCTTTTTAGTTTCATTTGGTTCCAATTTTCAGTTGTTAATATTAATATTTGCACTATTGGGCTGTTCAGAAAGTCCTTTCCTGTGCCAATTACTTCAAGTAGTTTTCTTGCTTTCTCCTTGTCAGATTCAGGATATCTGGTATTGAGGTCCTTGGTCACTGTGGTGTTGAAATTTGTGTTGGTAGGATCTTGTTTCAGTCTTCTACATGTAGCCATCTTTTTTTTACCAGTACCATTTGTTGAAGATGATACCTTTCCTCTGGTATGCATGGTTGGACTCTTTCTCTAAAATCAAGTGGCTGTGTTGTAGTTCTAAATCAGCAATTTCTAATTACACTCTAGACACTTATCCTCATACCAACAGTTAAGTAAAAGTCTCATCCTTCATCAAAGAAAAAGACTATTGTAGCAAATGGTGACAGGTCAATATGCAGAGAACAAGAGACCATAGGGAACACAGCCCCAACTGATATGTCTACAATACAACTCTTGGACCTAAGTCTCAGGCATCATTACAGAAGAGGCAGGCATGCAAGATCCAGAAGCATAGGAAGTTTCTGTGAGATTGTCTCTCCCAGAAAGATTAGAGAAACTACATCAATGAAGTCTCACCAACATGGCTACCTAAAGAAGAATTGAACAAAAATAACACCACTACACACATAAGCATGAAAGTGGGAAATCTCATGGAGCCTCAAACCTAGAAGAAGAATGACTAACAAATAAGGAGTGCCAGGAGCAGGGGGAAAGGGCTTTCCTAAGCCCAAATTGATTATTCAATAGCAAGTAGTCAGGTTGAAATTGTGTGTGTGTGTGTGTGTGTGTGTGTGTGTGTGTGAATACAAGTAGCATTGTGTGAACTGAGCAGGTTGGATTTATATATACTCACAAACATGAACGTATTTTATATGTATTGTTGTTACATACATGTGGAT
Organism: Sigmodon hispidus; assembly: GCA_004025045.1. Taxonomy (NCBI): domain Eukaryota; kingdom Metazoa; phylum Chordata; class Mammalia; order Rodentia; family Cricetidae; genus Sigmodon; species Sigmodon hispidus. The sequence goes on along the minus strand of PVIH01005179.1, from coordinate 14,019 downwards.
ATATATTACATACTAATAAAACCTGAATATTAGGGGAGAAAGCACACAGTCAAATCCTAGGCAGACAGCTCAGGAAATTCTTGATCTTTGAGTACAAGGATAAACAGCTGAGAGTCAATCTCACACTCCTTTGATCCCAGCACAGGCAAACCTGGGAGTGGGGACCAACACCCTTAATCCCATAACTCCAGAAACAGAACTTCTTCTGTTTCTGTGAGTTCAAAGCTACACACCTTTAATCCTAACCTGGATGGGATAGGGTATATAAGGGCTTGTAGATACCCAGTAGAGACAGAAGCACTGACAGAAGTGACAGGCAGAAGCAACCAGGAGTGAGGCTGAGGAAGTTGCAAGACAGTTTGGTGAGAATTGACAGCGTGCTTTCTCTCTCTGATATTTCAGCCTTCCCCCGATATTTGGCTCTGAGTCTCATTTAATACACCCAAAATAGTGCTACTATACATACACATGCATGTGTGTGTGTGTGTGTGTGTGTGTGTATTTGTGTGTGTAATAACAAAAAGACAAGAGGCCATGATTCTGAGAGAGAGAAAAGGGGTAGGTATATGGGAAGAATTGGAAGGAAGAAAAGGAAGAGGGAAATGATGTAATCGTATTTTAATTTCAAAAATAATAAAACTTAAAACTCTTAGAAGTATTATTAAGCAAATAGAAACCCCAATATGAAGAAACAGCCTTGGAGACTCTGTTTTAGGTGTATGTAGGAACCAAGTCCCTAGACTGCCTGAGGCCCCCTGCCCACCCTCCCTTCTATTTCAGATGGGAAGGAAAATAAGTTCTTGAATCAGACACAGGAGAGATGTCATCTGCAACATCAGCTGTGGGAGAGAAGACACACAGATGCCATTGGTGGCTTTTAGGCTTGCCAGCATCCAGTCAGCTCTTACCTTGCACAAGTGAGTCACCAGCAGAGTTGTGGAGTCACAGCTCATCTGCAAAGGGCATCACCAAATAGGCATGGAGATACATGTCAGAAAGGAAGACTCTGCCACAGTCCCAAGACCAGCAGATGGAGCTGAAAACTGGAGGTCATGTTTTACCCCTTACCTTGACCCCCTCAGTTCTACTTTCTGAGCTTTGACAACTTGCTCCGTGGTCTGGATGAAGGTCATCTATTCATTTTGCAGAAATAGCTGAGCTCACTCACAAGCTCACCATTATTCAAAAAGGCTTGGCATTTCATACTTTATATAAATCCTCCCATGAATTATCTCACTGGATTTTGAAAAGTCTGCAAGATGGAGTGAGGGTGTGAAGGATTAGGGTCATGGAGAAGTTCCAGGGCCTAACAGAGATGGCCCTGTCCTTTGTTAATTGCATGGCAGTAATAATGGTACCTGTTCATTAAAAGTGCAGGGCTTTTAAAGTACTAACTCCTACAGTCTTCTAACAAGTTTTTTTTTAGCCACATAAGATTACATTAATAGAAAACCTAACCCAGATTTTATGAAAAACTGATACCTTCATAGATGTGGTTTGTTATATTTTAGACTTCCTCTCTAGAATTTTTCTTGATCCTTGAACTGTTGGAAGTCAGCTGTACATATCATGGCCCTGTGTCAGCTGTATGTACCATAGCCCTTTGCCACAAAGACTCTTTAGTATTTCTTAAGAATAGAGTTTCAACCCCACACATACCTTAAAGAAGAGATATTGTATCTATGAAGTTGAGTCTGATAATCCAGTCACAACAATGTTCTCACAAGGTCATTAGGCATTCATCACTGGGGATATGCTCATGTCTAAATTCTCTGTTTCTTTACCCCCTCTCCTATGGGACTTTTCCTCAGCGTATCTGACCTGTTTTACCTGATCTTGAAACATTTTACAAAATTCAAACCATTTTCTAAGAGACTCTCAGTTTGAGTCTGTTTCCCCACAGTTTAGACTCGGTTATACTTCTAGCTTTTGTTTTCTTTTACTTTTGAGCCAGAAACACCCCAGATGATCATTTCCTTTTCATCACATCTAAAAGGCTGTTGTACTTATTTCTCCCAATGGTGGGTAATGGAAACTTGCTTACTCAGTGAATGAGAATTCTCCACAGTGAAGTGCTGCTCATGTCTTCCCAGTGAAATGCTAATTTATGAGGGCTGACTTTGAGGTTGCTTCTCCTTCAGCCCACTCTAAATTTATTTCCCTTTCATGAGTCCACCTGCATTTTGGTTCTTCTCTACATTGTTTATTCTTTCACATTTCTACATTGCTTCTTCTTTCCTTGTGTGTGTGTGTGTGTGTGTGTGTGTGTGTGTGTGTGTGTGTGTTTCTGTTCTGTTCATAACATGCTTGAGGGAAAGTTTTTTTGTCTTTAGTGAAAGGCCTCAGGATAGAATGTGAGTTTCCATGGTTCACATAGTCTCTTAGTACAAGTGACTCAGACATGATCGTTAACTCTGAAGCTATTTCTCCATTTGTAAAGTAAGAATAGTAATGCCATACCTTAGTGTGGTTTAGAGAATTTAATAGGATAAGGTTGTCTTAGTGCCACTTTAGTGCAGAATACTGTAACCACCAATAAACAAAAGTTGTTCTTAGAAGGACAGGAGAAAGCTCAGACTTCAGATACTGAAATACAATGAGAGGGTTAGAGAGATGCTTGCTGGGATTTGCTATAGAGAAGGGCAAGTCTCATCTCTTACCTGTTTCTTGTCAGGTGTCAATACTGTAGCAGATTAGGAGGTAACATCTGGAAATGCAGAAAGGGAAGTTCCATACTTCCTCTCAGTTCCTTTCATTTGATTCAGGTAAGAAACAGACAGACGTTCTCCTCCACAGCTAAACAGGACACTCACTTCTACACATCACTCTGCAGCTTCCTGGCCACCAGGCTGACACAAGTTCCCATGTGAGGCCTCCCATTTCCTCCCCTCTGAAGCTCTCCCACCTGTCTATCAGTTTTAAGATCTGCACCAAGGGTGCTTACCTACTTTTCTACACAATAAAATATACTCTTAAGATCTAGACTTTAGTTGTTGGATGGTTTATTTTTTTGTGTGTTTCCAGATAACAGAGAAGATGCTAATTAGAAAATCAACAGAAATACATCTTAGAACTATCTGGAGATGGTCTGAGGACCAATGGAGACTTTTCTGTTGGATACATTATCTTAAGAGAATAAACACCGTATATATTTTATAAAGCTCCTTTGATTACTTTCTCAAAGGCCTCTCTTTATGGAAGGACCATTGTAATTCATTAAAACCCACCTTTGCTGCTGGTTAATTTCCCCTCTGATTAGTCCAGCAATTTCTCATCTGTCCCTCACAAAATACTAATCATTCTGAGTTGAAGCAGCCTGTTCTGACACCTGATTATTGTGACGCTGAAAACCCCAGGCCATTTCAGAAGTCTAAATCCTACAGCAATTTAAATTTTGTTCAGTCACAGATAGAAATGATACAAAATAGCTTTCATTATAGAAACTAATGGATAATAATGGCACTAATTTAAGACTTCAGAGGTATGAACACAAAGTGGAAACTTTGTACCAATTAACAAAAAAAGGCCTAATACATACTTTTAAAAGAGAAGCTGATAGGCTTTTTTATTTTTTTATTTTTATAGCTTCAGTTCTTCTCTGCACAGTTCCAGGTCTCAGCTATCGACCTAAAAAAGAAAAAATGCAGTTTCTCTGGACTATTCTACTGTGATTGAGTCCCATCTTAAATTACATATGGAACAGTGTATCTCAGCCATCTATGCTTTTCTTCTAAACATCACAAGCTTTATAAAGAATCACCAGTGTGGTTTAGTCCTAGAATCCCAGCTAAGGTACAGCAATTTTCCCAGATACGATGTTATCTGGGGCTATAGAGTGAACACCTGTCTCAAAAGGTAGGAACAAAAATATGCCAACAGAAATCACCAATATAAATTGTATCTATAGGAAACACATAGTGTGATGTTTAAATTTTTGAGTGACTTGCATGAAGGGAACCACTTCCAATTATCATGTGACAGGTAAGAATATTAGAATGACAGAGACAGACTCAATGTCTTGGGCTCTTTTGATTTAACTATAGTTTATGGTGGCAATGTTAATGAGACATACGGGAAAATTTGTTCTGAAAAGGTTGGCTTGAGTTCCTATTTTACTTTCTAGTTCATATGAATTGTAAAGGATGGTCCTACCTATTATATCATTAAGAAACAATAAAAGAATGACACATCCATAATTTGCCTTTTAAAAATTCCTCACATAGGACCATATTTACAGAAGGCATATGCAATGGTGTTGGCTTGGGCTGCTGCTGCAGATAGGTTGGTTTTACTAGGCATCTTCTCAAATGGGCAGCAGAAACACCCCCTCCCATCCCCAACACTGGTTCTCAACTTCCCTAATGCTGCAACCCTTTAATACAGTTCCTCATGTTTAACACTGCTTCATACCTACTACAATATTGCTACTATTGTGAACCATTATATAAATACTTGCATTTTCTGATGGTCTTAGGTGACCTTGTAAAAGAATCATGTGACCCTAAAGGGGTCATGACCTCCTGGTTGAGAACTACTGCCCTAAAGTGTGGCTCATCACCCACAGATCCTTGAGATTCTCTCAGAAAGAGTCCCAGAAAGCATTAGTGTCATTCTTGTAGCATAACAAAACCTGTTATCTGTGGCTGCACATTCTGAGGTTTCAGTTACCTGCAGTCATTACTTAGTTTGAAAACACGAATTGAATAGTTGTGGAAATGAGTGATTTTTAACTGTTACTGCAGGATATTGTTTAACTGTCCTATTTCATTTTTTAGTTATTGTTAGTCTCTTACTGTGACTAATTTATGCTTCAAGTTTATCATAAGTATGTATGACTAGGAATAAACATAATATGTAGGATTTGGTATAATGTGTGTTTTAGGAATCTATTTGGTACCTTGTCACCTTGGAATAGAGTCTGGGTAGGTAAAGGTTTCAGTGGTAATACTGTATGGTATTTAATGTTTTTACTTTCTCTTGAGTGCACAGTGGACATTTCAGTGTGTTGTGTGAAATACGATATTCCTGCATATTAGTTTCAAAACAACCATTAAAATCCACTCATGTTTTAAAACCCAGTCTTAAAGATGACTGGTAGAAATATAAAGCAACATGATTCATATGACTGAAGTTCTGAAACACACTTAGGTTTTCATTTAAAAATGTTTAGAGCTAATATTAAATGATTATGGTCATTTTATTGATTTTTGTGGTACTGAAGGTTGAACTCAGGCTCTCACACATACTAGGCAAGCACAGCTGAGCTAACTCTCTAGCCTTGTAGATTTATTTATTTTAGTCAGTTATTTAGGGCATGTCCTCTCTACGTTGCCCAGTAAGGCTTTGCTAGTTCAGCCTCCTGCTTCAGCTTCCCAAGCAGCTAGGCACAGGCATGCACTATCATATTCAGATGGCCTGATATTCTTAAAGAAATTATGTGTCTCAAATTTCCTACTTGTCACTTCAAATGAGACAAATATCAATAGATGTATAAATGGAAGCGCTTTGGGGTCCTCAATAGTTTTCTGAGTGGCAGGATGGCAGAGGTGAATGAGTTGGAGAACCCATATCTTTGGCAGCCCACTCTTACTTGATGTGTTCTAGGATCTTGTGAATCCCTGGCTGTCCAAATAGGCTAAACAAAAACTGTCTCATTTCTGATCAAAAACCCTTTGATCTTTGATTAAAGCCCTGACCACTGCCCTTTTTTCTTTCTAACAACCACTCAGATCCTGTGCGCATGCCCTTCTCATCCAACCTGGCTTACTCTGCTCTTCCTCCTCTCTCTGCATTCTATCTCCTTGAGCATTGATTCTTCTCATCCTGAAAAAAACCCAGAAAATTTTATTGATACCTCAAACACCAATAAGCCCTTTTAAAGCACACCACTGTGGGCCACAGTGCCTGTATGTGGTTGTGTGTAGCAGCAGTGTGTTCATACTACATATTTATTGAATGTTTTCTCTATGTTAAGACTATGTCTAGATGAAAAAAAATATAAAATCACCTACAATGATGAAAATATAATCAGAAATCTCCAGTCCTTGTGGGGTGGTGGGAAATGAGGTGTGAGATGGCACAGAATAATTAAATAAATACAAATTATATGGCAAGTCAGTTGGTAATAATGGCCACATATAAAACAAGCACATGAGGTGGAGATAGAAATATTGGGAGTGGTCATGTTGCTATACTTTTAAAAGCTGATCATGGAAGGTAAAAGCAGATAGAGGGAAACATACTTGAGCAAGCTGGGCTTTGGAAGGGAGAAAGCTTCAAAAGGCATTGAGAATTGGTGCTCATTGATATTAAGTATTGTAAGGAAAAGTATACATTTTTAATGATTTTATTTTTAATTATGTGTGGATGTGTGAATCTCTATAGATTTGTTCACAGGTAAGCTTCTCGGTATGGGTGCTGGGAACCAATTTGGATCCTCTCCAAGAGGACCTTTTAACTACTGAGCCATTTCTAGATTTCCAGCCCCTGAAATCTATAAATTTTAAGTATATCGACATACAACCTTTGCCCTCTCTTTTCTTTGTTAACATTAATACAAGCAAAGATGCCACCTGTTATTCAGAAAGTGATAAGTACTAACTCCACTTTTGGAGACTACTTACTTTCTAGCCCAACACATAGTGGTTTGATTAAATTGACTTGGATGGTAAAATCTGTTTTTTTTCCCCTTTGTTTTCTTGGTAGCAACGTTTTCTGTAATCTATCACAGAAGGAAGGCCCTTTCCATGTGGACTTGTCCTCTGTAAGACCCATCAGCAGGGTACTAGGCAAGATTTCCTAAGATGATGGCCATGTGTCTGGACCATTTAATGATCTCTCCCCAAGCCACATACCCGAAGACATGTGTCTGCTGGAAACATTAGAACTCTTTGAGTTATACCTGAGACCAAAGTCTTTGCCCTAACCCCAGCTTACTGCTCTAACAAGAAATCATTTGAATGGACCCAGTGCTGTAGCTGATATGCTGTGTATTCATTATAGAAATAGTGGCAGATATGTTTAGTGTGAGACAATGTGTTTGATTTCAAGACACTTGAATGGAAAAGGAAATCTGACAGAAAGCTTGGAAGTGACAAGCGTGTGCCCTTAGCAAGCCAACAGAAGCAGGCCAAGAGGCTATTAGTGCTCCCTATGGGCTGGCATGGAACAGAACAGGAAATCAGGTGTGCATACCAACAGTGTTTAACAGAGGCATGGTTAAAGAGTAGTCAGTTCAGGGTAGTACTGAGGTTTAAGTTTTCCTCCTAAGTGTATGAACATGAAAAGGATCCTGAAAGTGAATCTTGAGAGATTGGCTGATTGCCTTGCTTCCAACAAGGTATAAGCTAGGAAACCAAGATCTGAAGGAAAGACACAATCTTTCCTTCCTAATACCTTTTATATCCTTTAAGTCCTAAATTCATATAACTTACAAACAACTGTTATCATACATTTTGCAAGAGATTCTTATCTTACACTGAAATAGCTGTATGTCCCTATCTCCTTACTATTAATTTTCCTCCCATTCTCCGTGATGAACAGATTGGTCTCCTAAAAATACTAACTGCACAAACATGACCTAGTTAAGTGTTTCTATGCATAGTTAGATCTTGTATGAACACACCAGTTTGCCAGTCTCTACTTTTCTCTTAGAAAATCTCTTTTACCCTAGGACTAAAACTTAAGTACTTTCAAAGAGGGCCTGTACTGGCTACTTTTGGCAACTGGATACAATCCTGAGTGCCAGGAAGTGGCAATCTCAGATGAGGAATAGCCTCCATACTGGCTTGTGGACATGTCTGTAGGACATTTTTTTTTTAATTGATAAATGATATAGAAGGACTTATCTCACTGTGGCATCCCTAGACAGGTAGTAAGTACCACATTTTGTAAGAAATATAACTAAGCAAGGCAGGGGAAGAAAGCCAGTATGCAGTGTTCCTGCAAGGTTTTTGCTTCAGTTACTGCCTTCAGGTTACCTCTTGAGTTTCTGCCTTGGCTGTGATCAATGATAGACTAGAGCCTGTAAGTCAAATATTTCCTTTTCTCTTCAAGTTCTTTTTGGTCATGGCATTTTTATTCTAGCAATAGGAAGGTAAGCTAGAAGAGTGCCACCATTTGAAAATGTTCACCAAAAGCCTAGGATAAGTGTGAGTGGCCAAAAATCTCCTATAACATGGTTAGGAGGTGATGAACCTTTAGGAGGAGGGATCTAGAGGGAAAAAGTTGGGGATTTGCTCTTGAAGGGCGCATTATGATTCCACAATTCTCTTTTCTTTATCTACTCTCAGGCCACTACCAGATAAACATGTTTCTTGTGCTACATGCTTCTGTCATGAAGCACTGTCATGCCACTATCCCAAAAGTCATAGGGCCAAGCATCTATGGCTCAAAGTCTCTACAAGAATATCAGGCATGAACCTTTTTCATTTGTTATGGGTTGATTTTTTTTTTACTCAGATATTACTTTTTTATTTTTGTTGGTTGGTTTTTTTGTTTGTTTTGCTTTGTGTTTCAAGTAAGGGTTTCTTTGTATAGCCTTGGCTGTCCTGAAACTAGCTCTGTAGACCAGGCTGGCCTCAAACTCACAAAGATCTACCTTTCTCTGCCTCTCAAGTGTTGGGATTAAAGGTGTGTGCCATCTCCCAGCTCAGTATTTCCTGTAGTGACCAAAATACCTAAAGTACCACTAAGTGGTCCCCAAAGTTTTTATTTGCTACTTCAAACGTTATTTTCTACCATGCTTTTGCCATTTCTCAAAAATAAACAATTTCTTTCTATACTGGGAAAAATGGTCACATTAGTAATCCCTTAAGGATTCATCTTTAGTGTTCTTTTTAGCCCTGTGGTTTGTGGAAGGGCGAAGTATGTCAGCAACAGCTCAGAAAGCTGCTGCCAGGTACTTCACAGTTCTGAGGGAAACAGAGATCCCCTGGTCTATCACTGGGCTTATATAGTTTGACAGCCTCAACATTACATGGTATAGCATTCTTATTGGTGATGTCACATCACCAATGAAGACTGATTGTGGTAAAACATGATGTGAAAAATCTAAGTGAACTTGAATTAAAGCTGCTGATGTTCAACATGACTGGATTCTGAAAAGTTAAAGGACGCCAACTACCTTTTGACTCATATATATTAGTAAATGCCTGGTTACTTAAGGATGAAATAAAAAATACTGCTCCTTCTAATTTATTTGCACTATTTCTGAAATGGCTATAGCTGATTTCCACTAGCTGAGGTGGATATACTGAGCTGTTATTCTTAGAGGAAGTAGAGACCCATTTTCAGGTAGAGCTACCTTATTTAGCATGTGGTCATTTCATTTACATTGAGTCACTCTCAGGCAACATCACTGTAGCTCATGTTGGATAAATCTTATCTAATGCATGTGCTGTCTCTGGCAGGCACACTGCAGCCATTTTGTGTTCAGCAGTATTGCAGTATGTGCAGGGTAACAGGTCAATGGGAATCATCCTGCACCTAGCCTGCCCTTGAGCTCTGAGACTTGGAAATTATGTTTCTGTTCCCTGAGGTGACTCAGCTTTGAATCCCAAACAACGATTTAGAATTAAGTGCCAAGCAATATACCTGGTTGATGTACTTCTCCACCAGCTAACAGCCCATGCTCTACTAGCTCCCTGCCATAAACTTGAAAGACCCTATAAAAGCCTGTCTCTCCTCACAGCCTTCTGTTTTCTCTCTTCACATTCAGAGGCAGCTGCTATTCTGTTCTTCTCCCTAAATAAATCTTTTGTGTGGAGTATGTTGTATGGTATGACGTTGTGATATTCCTTGGCTCCCAACTGCTAAGATCCCCTTATGACAGGAAAACTCTTACAATGTACTGACAGGTTATTTTACATGGCAACTTCAAGAGCAACCAACCATGAAAGAAATGCAACATTAAATAAAGCACGGAGGACACTTGTTCATAGTTTGGGAACTTTCGGTAGGAAATCAGAGTGCCTCGTTTTAAAACACATCCATTTGTGCGGCAGTCTCTGTAAGTACTGTCTACTTTTCCATCGGTGGCACTCACTGATGTTTTAGGACCCTTCTTGCTACTGACTCAGCCCTTCAAAGTTGACCTATGGGCAATCCATTACGTCTATTATGGGCTTCCTTCTTCCTAAACTACACCATGGTTATGAAAACAAGATAGACTATTGGTCTCTCCATTCCTTTTAGTTGTGGTTTGAATTTAAGATGTCTACAACATCTAAACACTTAATCAGCAGTGGATTGTAATGTTCTTGGAAGGTTGTAGCATGTTTAGGAGCTGAGTTCTTTCTAGAGGAAGGAGATCTCTTGAGGAAGGGCTTTGGAGACCATCTCTCATCTCTGATTTCCTCCGTGGTCTCCATGAGTTTCTTAATACATGGGATATAGTAGACCATGATCACTCCTCAAGATCCAGTCAACACAGCTACTAGCCCCTTCCATCACTATGCCTTCTCCTCCATTATAAACTGTATCTCTTTTAAACCAAAAGCCAAAATAAACCCTCCCTAGAGTTGCCTTTTGTTAGGCACTTGGTGATAACAATTAGAAAAGTCATACACCAGGGATGGGAAATTGTTTTTGTATATACTAGGGCGCAAAGTCATTGTTAAGAGTAAATGCAATTTGCAGAATGATAAAAGAAATTGGCCATAGTCACAGATCAACAAATATCAGAGATCATCCCTACAGAAAACAAATAAGAAGACTGAATAAAGGCCTCATGAAAAGCTGATGTAAAATTAACAATTCTTAGTTTACTGTACATTTAAAAAAGTGTTTTCTGTTTTGTGATCACTGCTGGTATAATAGTTGGCTTGAACCAGTTTTAAATGTGTTTCCATATCTTACCTGGTTTGGTACTATCAATGGAAGAATAGTCTGTGTTCTCCTTTCTGGAGGGTTTTCAGGCTTGAGCTCTCAGGGTAGGCTGTTCACTAAGATCCCTAAGTAAATCAGGAAGAGATGTCTAAGTCAACAGACATGTGAGCTACACATCAGAAACTGCAAATGATGCAACATAATCCCTTCAAAAGATCCCAAGCCATCAGCTTTGAGTTTGCATGGCTAAATGTCTGAGGAAGAATTCACAGGTTTATAAGGGGAACTTATCCATGATTGGACAAACAAAAACATGAATGAAGCAAAGAAATGGATTCAGATCCTGGAGATGAAAATCAGAAATGCAGGAAAAAAGTTGCTAAGATGGATGAGTGAATCAGCAATATTTGTAAAAAAAAAAAAAAAAAAAAAAAAAAAAAAAAAAAAAAAAAAAAAAAAAAAAAAAAAAAAAAAAAAAAAAAAAAAAAAAAAAAAAAAAAAAAAAAAAATCTGGTGTCGTACAAAGAAAATTTAAAATTTTTGAAAAAAAAAGAGAGAAAGAAATGTCAGAAATTAGGGCTCAATTAATCAAATGATGGACACAACTATACACCTGACTAGGCAGATATTTTTCAGGGGCTAAAAATGAGATTGAAAAAAAATTCAATTCAAATATCAATTAAAAATGCAAAGTATGCTTAAAATATCCAAGAACAAAGAGATAATCAAGAAACAAAACCTACATATTCACATGAGAAGAAGAAAGGGTTCATATAGAGAGCAAAGGCAGAATTAATTTGTAATTGTAGTAGAAAACTCCCCAAATCAAAAGACATTGATATTTAAACACAAGAGCATTTAGAAACACAAAAAGGCAGAACTAGAGAAGTACCCTACCATGGAATATTGTCAAAAGTACAAAACAAAGAAACAAGGTTAAAAGCTGTAAGAGAAAAGTGCTAACTCATCTGCAAGGGAAGAAATGTCAGAATTACAACAGTAGCCATCTTAAAAGCCAAAAAAATATGAAATGATATAATTCAAACCCTTAAAGTAAATAAAGACTATCATACTTAGCAAAATTTTCTTTAAAGGTTGATAGAAACAATTCTAAATTCATAATGAATTCAGCTCATGAGGTAACACTTGAAGGAATGCTACATACAGAAAATAAAGAAAGATAGTTTCTATCAAAAAGAACACAGAAAAGAATAATTTTCCAGAGATGTAAAGGTAAACAAAGGAGATCTAGAAAAAGATCCATTACTTCCAAAACAGTAAATTAGCAGCTAACACAGTATGAATAGGAGAGAAAGAATAAATAATTTCCACACAACCAGGATTGTTTAGAAATTTCTTCTTAGATTTAAATCTTCTACCTCCGCAGTAAGCTCCTTAAAATGGAGGGTCTTGTAAGAGAGGTAAAATAATGTCCTAAAGAAAGATGAAACATTCCACTTGCAAGAAAACTTCTTAAGCTCTGGAAGTAAACAACTCAAAGGCTTCAAGGAAATCTCTAAAACTGACTGGATTCACTAGGCTCCTTCCTCTTCAGGCATACATACGTTGTAAAGACTGCTGAGAGACAAGACGAGTTGCCTAGAAAAATTCTTAGACCAGCTAAGATACCTTTAAAAAGTGGAGCTCAAACAATCTACCTATAACTAGCCACAGTGCCTGGAAGATGCTCTCGAGGCCAACTGAAGAGCCTGGGCAGAGCATTTTCCAACATGTTAAGCTGCCAGAAGGTAGTACAGCATGGTCCAGATTTCTAGCTTTTGTGAACTATCATCAATGCTGGGCTGAGCTTCAGTGATCCATCTATCTTTGAGGCATTTTGTTACCTACAAGTGCCTACTCACTCATGGTCCTGTAAAATTTATGGGATCACCAATTTGGATTGTGGTGATATCTGTACCCTGGCCTATTGGCTGCTCCCTATATGGGATTACTAATCATTTGATACTGTCTCCCTCAAAATAGCATCAAATTACACCAGGCAAAAAGCAATAAAATTATAAGAATTAGTAAATATCTCACAATAATAACCTTAGATATAAATGATATCAGCTCATTAAAAAAATGCACACTAGTTGACTAGTTATCCTAGGATCTATGAGACTCTGTCTCAAACAACAACAAACCTAATATTTAAAGTAAGTAATCTAATGATGTATTTTAGGGTCTTAGAAAAATAACATGTTAAATTCTGAAGCATTAGATAAGCAAGAATATAAAAATTGAGGTAGAAATGGATGAAACAGAGATGGAAAGAGTAATACATAGAATCAAAGAGTGATTTAAAAATTTTTTTAAAAAAGATGTAATAGCAAGAACATAGAAACAACCTAGATGTCCCTCAACTGAAGAATGGATTAACAAGCTATGGTACATCTACACAATGGAGTAGTATCACAATCCCAGAAAGAAAAGCAGGGGATATACCCACTCATTTTTGGGTTAATGCCGGGATCCTCAATTCTATTCCATTGATACACAAGTCTGATTTTATGCCAGTTCCATGCTGTTTTTATTACTGTAGCTCTATTGTATAACTTGAAGTCAGGGATGGTGATGCCTCCTGAGGTTCTTTTGTTGAGCAAAATTGTTTTGACAATCCTGGCTTTCCTGTTATTCCAAATGAAATTGAGTATTGTTCTTTCAAGATCCATAAAATAGTTCTGGGACCCAGTGCTGGCTGCAGAATCCCAGCGCTCTCTGGAGCAGGGGCAGGTAAAATCTGTCCCTGACCACATCAACAGCTCCTGCTGAGGGAAACCCCGCCACGCCACGACCTCGAACTGAGCGAACCAACTACAGGGGTCTCTGAAGGGCAGATTCAGACCCCGCCCAGAGGTCAGGAGGGGGCAAGAGGCCTCAGCGCCTGGGAGGGAGAGTTGAGCTCCCATTGCTTCTGGTTCCACTTCCGGGACCCAGTGCTGGCTGCAGAATCCCAGAGCTCTCTGGAGCAGGGGCAGGTAAACTCTGTCCCGGACCACATACACAGCTCCTGCTGAGGGAATTTGCACGGCTCCCACCACGACCTCGAACTGAGCAAATCAACAACTGCAGGGGTCTCTGAAAGACAGAATCAGACCCTGACCAGAAAGGTGACAGGAGGCATACAAACCCGAGTGCCACAACTGACCAGGACCCATCTAATCGTGAACCACTGAAGCCATGGGCAAACGT